>KN166176.1:49825-91246 GCA_000757745.1 Steinernema scapterisci
GAGCGCGACTTCCCGGGAGGTTCTTCACCAGAAGCTCC
Source organism: Steinernema scapterisci (assembly GCA_000757745.1). Taxonomy (NCBI): domain Eukaryota; kingdom Metazoa; phylum Nematoda; class Chromadorea; order Rhabditida; family Steinernematidae; genus Steinernema; species Steinernema scapterisci. Next base: position 49,864 of record KN166176.1, read on the forward strand.
AGAAACTTGGGTTTGACATCGACATTAACCATCTCTTCACACCGGCGGCTGTTTGTTCCCAGTATCTTCAGAAAGAGGGTCTGAGACCGTATCTTATGATCAAGGATTCTGTGAGATCTGAGTTTGAAGGATGTGACTTAAAGGATCCCAACGTTGTCGTGATGGCGGATTGCGAGGAAGAGTTTACCTATGAGGCTTTTAACAAGGCTTTCAGGGTTCTGAATTCCATGCGAGACCCTCATCTAATTACGCTTGGAAATGGGTCAGTGTTCTGGGTTCACCAGATAAGGTTAATACGCGATGCGACATAATCGGTGGGGTGACAAAATCGGTGTGGTGCCACACATTGCTCGGGCGATCATATCCGTCTTGTGGGACATCGTTACATTCGCTCTCAAGTGACAAATCAACTGAAGAATCGTCGATCACAGGAGCAGCAGTAGAGGGGCGGACGGAGGAGAACGTCAGGTTTCAGGGTGAAATTGGATCTTGCAACCAGCAATCTTCGTCTTCATCGTCATGTGCTGTTGGATCGCGAGCTGGGTCGTAAGTCCTATCTCCTTCGAGAGAAGTCTCGGGGCTTCGAGAGTTGCTGCTGCGAGGAGTACTGGCACGCGGGACGCTCTGGTTTTCGCAAAGGAGTAGAAGTTCCCTATCCAGATCGATATCCGAGTCATCTGAACCGAATGGTGGCTCCAGCTCAGGAACTGCAGCCAAGTCGCGCTCCCTATGCTCCAGCGATCCCATCCAGATCGAAAGCCAGATCCAAGGATCCTGAGCGAGAATCCGGTAGCGTGTGAGGAGGATGACTGGTGTCTTGGTATCTTGACACCTTCCGTCGTGAGGAATAAGCACGAATTTATGGAACAAGGCGGCTACGAAATTAGCACGAATCCGCAGCAAAAAACTCAACCGAAATCTGCGACAGGCACAAAAACGCAAATTTCGATGCTTCGATGCCTCGATCTCTTCGTTCCCGAACGTGCGAATTGTGCGCGCTCCACCGATTGCGTCACCCACCGATTTTGTTACCCCACCGATTTTGTTACCCCACCGATTTCGTTACATCGCCGGTTAATATAGATCTGCTTTAGGAAAGTATACCAATCTGTGGACGGACCTACTCTAGACATTGGATCCTTTGCAAGTGTCTTTCTGACCTCGGTGAAGGACTGCCGCCACACAATCATAGGCAAACCCTCAGAATCCTACTTTGAAGCTGGGCTTCATAGTCTTGGACTAAGCAAAGAATCGGTCGGTTTTCGGGGTTTTGAGATTTAGGTTTAATTAGACTGTTTTAGGTGGTAATGATCGGAGACGACATCGAGTCTGACGCCGGAGGAGCCCAGAATTTCGGAATCCGAGGAGTTCAAGTGAGGACCGGGAAATGGCGGCCCGAGTGGGAGATTCATGGAATTGTGAAACCGGATTTGATCGCTGAGGACTTGTTGACTGCCGTGGATTTGATTCTGTCTTAAGGCGCTTGGTCTACTGGTTCTAAGTATAGACTTATAATCAACATAATAAACTTCTGAACTTGATTTATTTGTTTCAGCTTAAATTGCCCAAATCCAGGCTGAAAAGCCAGTAATTATGATATTCAGAGCCACGACCCCAGCTTCGCACTATGTAATGACACCAGAATCTAAGCACCAAAACCCGCTTGAACCAAACGTGTCGTCGACTGGACTCGCATTCAAGGGGCGCCAAGACCAATGAGGCGCCTCTTCTCTTTCCGCCGTCGTCACGATCTAGCATTGCCGACGTTTCTCGTGTTCTGCTTGGCTCAACTCGATCCCATCAACTCGTTAAATCCTGATTTTCCTCACTTCCTCCCTTGACAAGGAACGGCTCATAGAACTGAAATCTCGCTACCAAGAGACTCGAATCAAGCTTACTTAATAGTTCTCACGGAAACTGCGGCAAACCCTTACGAAATGTGTTGACTTATCTCAGCTACCTGATGACGACATGGGAGTAAACAACCTACCCTTTACGCCCAGGCTGGCGGCCCTTCAAAACACACTTCTTCCACTCTTCCCAGTGTTTACTTTTGTTCTGGCCTCTCACTCAATCGGCACTAGTTTCCGTTTTTTTAGCTGTGTTTTTACTAGATCGGCTGATCCAAATCCGCTCCTCTGACCGTAGCTGCCCTTCAAGTCGTGACCTTTCCTGCTTGTAACGGCTCTTAGCCGTGTTTCAGACCTTCCCAAGCCATCATGGACCAATCCACGCCCACACTGGACACACTCCCGTCCGAGATTATTGTGAAAATCATGAAATACACGTCTTCTATCACTTGTAAAAACCTCGCCGATGTCAACTTTCGTCTACGCTCGGTGTTTTTGGAGGTTGGCCCTAAGGAGGGGTTAAACATGACAGTTACAAGCTGGTAAGATGACTCAAAAACTCAAGTGAAGATGTCAGGTTTAGTGAAGATCTGTGCGTCGACATCAACAGACCTGACCGCGGGAATAAGCTCGTTTTCGAGGTAGGCTTTCATAGTAGGTTAGGACCCATTGTTAATGACTGGCATTTCAGGGCTCCGATCTTCTGACCTTCTTATCGAAAATGCCCAGATTTCTCAAAATCCAGCAAATTTCGTTTACAAATACCGAAAAAATTCCGTTGTTTTACAACATTCTGGAATCCGCTTTTGTCCAGTTTAGAGAGGTCTTTCATGTCAAGAAGCTGTCTCTTGGTGATTGGAGGCAGAAGAGTTCTGTAGGTCTTGGATGTCGTCCTATGATAGAGTCACTGATTCTAGGAAGAAGTCTTCCTTAGAATAGCCAAGAGCTGGAACCACCTCGCGATTCCCAACAAAACGCAGCTGACAATAAACGACCGCATCTGGCCTATGGTCTTCCCCCACCTCTGCTCCGTAATCGTACAGAACCAAATCGTTGTGACTGTAGGACTACCGTAACCTTTTCCGAGCTTAAGGTTCAAATTCCCTTTCAGAGATGGTCGGTCAAGTTTCAACACTCTTCGGAGGTCGCCAGATTCCGCTCCATAATCCTCGAAAACCCAAGCCTTAAGTTTGAGAACGCGTCTCTTAGCATGACGCTGCCGTCTGGAACCAAGATTGAAGACATGAGACATGAATTGGATCAATTTGGGAAGGTAAAAGTAGTCCTGGGCTTGCGGTTTCAAAGTTGGTGTGTTGTAGATGTTGTACAACGCTGGTCCCACAGCTTTTAGGACAATCCAAATGTCGATTAAGAATTGGGATGACTACAGAAAGACCAAGAAGACGAAAGAAGACGTTTTCTACCCTGTCAGAACTAGCACGAATTGGGGCTACGTGATTGAGGGTTATGGAAGTAGCTATCTTAGGCTGGAACGTGTCCATACGATCCCTGTTATCAAGATTGACACCGACCGCTACATTAATCAGAATGACAAAGAGAAGCCGTGCTTCTTGAAGGTAAGATCTAGAGACTTCTCAGATCCAAATCCCCCTTTTCAGATAACGGCAAATCAGGCGATAGGACTGATCATCGAAACAAGTGAATGGACGCCCCAGAACGGCACTGTTGAACTGGCAGCTGGCGAGACTCACAAGTTGGAGCTGTACAGAGCTCCGCAGCGATATGACTTGGTTAGTGCTGGGCGGAAATGTCTGGATTTGGAGTGATTTCAAAGTTTAGACTATAACGTACCTCGATCCGAGTCTGCTGAACAAGGACTTCATTCATTATGAACCGTTCAAGGTCATGGATGAGTGTGATGCACCTTCGGATATGCCCTTTGAGTTGGCATTCAGTGAGGTCCGGAAAGCTCCAAACCGTCGCTCCAGGGATTTGAGCTCTTTGATTCGACGACTCGAAGGAGTTTGAGTCAATGTTAATCATAAATAATCAAATGAACGTCTTCTTTAATCACGTCAGGCTATGCTCCAAGCCATTCGTAGGTTGAGGCTACAGATCTCGCAATCCCGACAGTTGTGCGCAGCGGCCACCAATGAGAGCCAAGGTGCCGTCATCGATTGGCGGCGGCGATTCCACAGTCAAAAACGCCAAATTGCTAAGTTTCGGCCGCACCTCAAAAAGCAAGTCGTTGTTTGCGAGCGTGCAGGCGAGCCCAAGAAGAGGGGGGGGAGTCATAGAAGTGTAAAACCGGATTTGATCGCTAATGAGTTGTTGACCACCGTAGGTTCGATTCGGTCTTAAGAGATTCTTATCTGACCGTCCTAAAACATCTTGTTTTAGTGTTATTGAGCACTTGGAAAGTTGTGTGGAAGTCTGCAGTTGCGCTGCCAACTTTGAGGGTCTGTCCGCGCACAGGCGGCAGCGCGCCTGGAAGCGTGTCCCTCTCTGCTCACAAATAGAGAGACCTGGCGGCCGCGCGCAAGGGAATATTAGAGATACTCCTGAATTCGGCTGTTCCTAGGCGTGGCTGTCTTCAGTCGAATTGTCACGTTCTTGCGGATCTCTTCCATAGAAGCTAAAGGATCCATGGCAAATGGGCATTGACCATAAACTGCCTTAGGTCTTTTCTAGACGTTTCTGCCGTCAATGTGGCAGATTCTAATGTTGAGCAACTGTTAGAACACGTCCCGAAATCCATAAACATCCATAAAACCGTCGCTTCTGTTTAGGCTTTTTCCGCTTGGCGATCCTTCTGGAAGGTTTTCTGCAAAGGGCAAGTCATCGCAACAGTCGTTGACGGTTTACCTGCATGCTCGATGCGCTCTATATTTGCCTAATCCAATTATGGAAATGGTCTTTGATCTTGTAGTACATTGGTGCTATTTTAGGCCGTGTTTAATTGGCATAACTGTCATGTTAGGGGAGGGGCACAAAGGGGAGGAGCGCCGAGGGTAAACAAGTCCTTTTGTGCCACTCATCATGCGCGAACCAGAGCAGGAAGTTGGATAGCGGACGGCGGCGGTGCAGGCTGGTCTCGTGCCGTCAGAACTTGCGCTACCCTAAAGTTTCATCCATTTCAGGCCTAGCGGAGCCTTCATGAACCCCGGGAACCGATCTCTAACTAAGCTGTCCGACGACGCGTTGTCTCAGATCATGAATGTCGCCGACTTCAACACCAGCAAGAGACTCGCGGACGCGAGTTCGAGGTTTAGGGAGGTGTTCTTCCATGGTGGACCTAAGGAGCGACTCACGATGAAGATCGAGTTGGTATCAGATTTGTTGACTTTGGACTTTGAAAGATGTGTTTAGTGGCCGATTTGTGATCGAGATCACGAGCGCCGACAGCAGATACAGGGCTATGGTTCAGGTAGGCTAGGGCTTAAAGTCAAAAGCTAAGATTTCGGTTCATTATTTAGATAGAGGACCTCATTCAGACCCTTACCGAGATGCACCCATTCTACCGGATCGAAACTGTCATTATCGAAAGCCTCCAAAAGATCCCTGACTACCTGGACACGTTTAAGACAGCTCTCGAGCAGTTCCGACACCTATTTGAAGTCAAGAAGCTGAAATTCAAAGATTTCCGGTGTTCGGTAAGTGCTTCCCTAAATCGTGTTTGACCCTGAAACCTGAATTCCAGACCGAAGAAGACTTCCAACTGATGAAAGAGACCCTGAATCTGTTAGGGACTCCCAAGGAAACACAGCTGTCCCTCGAAGCCCGAATTCATCCTTCGTTCCTGCCTCAATTCCGGTCGATTCTTGTCCAGAAGGAGCTGATCATCACGGTAGGTTTACGGTAGCTTGAGCTGGTTTTTGACCTAAACCTTATTTAGCGTCTGACTCTCTACTTTGAAAGCTGTTCCCAGGTCGCCAGAGCCCGAGATGTGCTCTTGGAGAACGCAGATCTGAAGCTCAGGAACGCGACTTTCAGGATTGTCCTGACTTCCTATGCCAGAAAGCAGGAAATGTGGAATGAGTTGGAAGGGTTCGCTAAGGTTAGATCCGTCTTGGGAACCTCGGGATTCCTGAAATGGGCTGATTTCAGGTGTTCCACGACGCCCATCACAAGTCCTTCAGGTTCATTTCCATGGAGTTGGACAGAGAGGCCGAGCACGTCCGCTCTGAAGACTCTGAGGACTCGGCAGAGGAGAACTACGGACCCTTTATGGGACCTCGACTTGTGGGTGACTTCTACCCTGTCACGGCTAGCCCAAACTGGGGCTACACTATCTGGCGATCGGGCCTGTCCCTTAAACTCGTCAAGGTCCACACGCTCCCTACAGTCAAACTGAACGCTAGACCTTATCGGCACTCTGGCGCTTACGGGGAGGAGTGTTCGGTAAAGGTAGGCCCGGCGTTTGCTTAAGATGTCATGAGTTAGAACCTTATTTTCAGATCACCGCAAACATCCCAACAGGCCTGAAAATCTGTGGATCTGACGGCCCAAAAATTGTGACCCTGGCTGCTGGACAAAGTCATCGCTTCACAATGAACCGAAGATGTGATCTGGTAACCCGGGTTACTGTAGGATTACTGTAACAAGCTGTTGTTTTAGACTGTCACGTATTTCGATCCGAGCGAGGCAAATGAAGAATGGATTCAGTATGACGCGTTCAAGGTCGTGAAGGAGCGACCTGGAAGTCCTGTCCAGATTTTGCCGTTCCGAGCGGAGTTTGGTGACGTTCTTCAGTGAGGATGGAGACTGGAATCGGGCCGCTGGCGGCCTTTAAGAAGTGTATTTGGACTTTTATTTACCTCATATTCTTAAATAAACCCATGAAGATCATAAACGTTTTCCCTAACGCCAGGCTATGTTTCAAGCCGATCTGAGGCTAAGACAGCGAGTTTCGCAATTCCAACAGTGGCGCGCACCGGCCGCCAATGAGAGCCAAGGTGGCGTCATCGATCGGCAGCGGCGGCGACGGCGTCTCAGCCGAATCGCTCGCGGATAGAGGAAGTTGTGGTCGCACTCCGAAACAACATGCGTTTGTTTGCGGCGTGCAGGCGAGCGCGCGCGGCGCAGAAGCGGGCTATCTTTAGTAACAAACAGTTTGGCCTGGCGGTCACACGCGCGCATTTGCGCTTCCTTCCTGGATGTGCTTAATGCTTTCGCAAATTTCTCGTCGCGTTTTATAAACAAAGGAGGATTCGCGGCAAAAGCTAATTTTCCATATGCTGCTTTAGGTCCGCTTTAGATCTTCCACGATACGTTGCTCTCTGTCAGCTGCTGTCTTGGGTCTTTACGTCCTAGTTCAGTCCGCTTAGCTCTATTTTTAACCTAATCCTGTTTTTGGCTATGTTGTAGTTGAACTTTGACTTCGAATTGCCTCGATTCCCTCGATAGAGTTGCCAGTGGGAGAAGGTGGGAGGAGCCCTTGACCTGCCCGATCGAGAGAGAGAGAGCCAGGATTGTTGGCTTGAGTGCGTCCTTTGGTGCAGGCTGGCCTCTTGTGTTCCTCGCGTGTCACCTTATTCCGTTACCTTTGTCCTTAATCTTCAATTAGTCCAATTTAAGCCCTTATTAGTCCGATTTGAGGCTCTAAACCGTCACCATGGATCCCCCAAACCCGCTGGGCACACCCCTGGGCAAACTGTCCGACGGCACATTGTCTCACATAATGAACTTGGCGGACTTCCAAACCTGCAAGAGACTTGCGGACACAAGCCAAAGGTTTAGGGAAGTCTTCTTCAAGAATGGACCCAAAGAGCGGATAACTATGAAGATCCGGTAAGTAACAGATTTGTCAGATTTGAGCTTAGATGACAACTTTCAGGGGTCCCTTTGTCATCGATCTCAAGAGCGCCGATAGCAAGTACAAGGCTATGATTAAGGTAAGCTTCAAGTTAGCCGACTTTGAATTGAAATTCTTGGCTATTTTCCAGAAAGAGGAGCTCGTCAAGCATATCTCCGAGATGCCCGAGTTCTACCGGATCCAAAAAGTCATTATCGAGAACCTCCAACAGATTCCTGACTACCTGGACGCACTGAAATCAGCTTTCGACCAGTCCCGACAGCTATTCCACGTCATGGATCTGCGATTCAGCAACTTTAGATGCGCGGTAAGCCTGACCTGAGATTCCTGGGAAACTTAAAAGTTGATTTCCAGACCGAAGAAGACTTCAAACTAATGAAATTCTGCCTGGATCTGCTAGGAACCCCCAATGAAACCCAACTATGCCTCAACGCCCATATCCATCCATCGTTCCTGCCTGGATTCCGGTCAATGCTTGTCCAGAAAGAGCTGATCATTAGGGTAGAATTACGGTAGCTTGGACTGGTTTCTGACTTAGGCCTAATTTAGCGCCTGACTCTCTACCTCGAGAACTGTCCCCAGGTCTCCAGACTCCGAGATGTGCTCTTGGAGAACGCAGATCTGAAGCTCAGGAACACGGTCTTTAGGATTGCCCTTACTTCCTTTGCCAAAACGCCAGAAATGAAACAAGAGCTGGAAGAGTTCGCTAAGGTTAGGCCGTCTTGGGAGCTTCGGGAATCTGAGATGAGCTACTTTTAGACGTTCTACGACGCCCATCACAAGTCCTTCAAGTCCATCTCCATGCACTTGGCTGATAGCCATTTCCGTGAACGTCCGAGTACTAGCCGAAGATCTGAAAATGAGAGTTCCGAGGACGACTCATCTGACGAGAACTTCAACCCCAACGTGGGATTCCGAATCGTGGGTGACTTCTACCCTGTAACGGCTAGCCCAAACTGGGGCTACACGATCTGGAGATACACTCATTCCCAAGAGCTTGCCAGGGTCCACACGCTCCCGACGGTGAAACTGGACCCCAGCCGCTACAGACCCTTTGGCTATCATGGAGAAGAGTGTTCAGTAAAGGTAGGCCTGGACGCCACATGGACCTTGACTCTAAAAACTCTATCTTTAGCTCACCGCCGACACCCCAATAGGCTTGAAAGTCTTAGGAATCGGCAGCCCGAAGATTGTAACCCTGGCGGCTGGAAGCAGTTTCGAGTTCGAAATGGACCGAAGCTCTAATTTGGTATGTTAGGTTACTGTAGGATTACTGTAACAGGCTTTTTTTAGACTATTACGTATTTCGATCCAAGTGAGGCTGATGAAGAGTGGGTTCGGTATGACGCGTTCAAGGTAGTCGACGAGCGAGCGGAAGGTCCTCAACGGAATTTGCCTTTCCGAGCGGAGTTTGCTGACCTTCCTGAGGATTCTGATAACTCTGAGAGTGCTGATGATGAAGACTAGGATTTGGGCCTCGGAGAGACTTTAAAGGTGGAGCTGGGATTGTGGTTACCTTATGCTGTTTATACGTGTTTGAAGCCGGAGTGCTGATAAAGCTAAAAGGTCAATCTCGAGCAAGATGAGAGAAGTTGGAGCGTGGTTAGAGACCTGACTTACCGGAAACTGGCTGACGCTCTAAGGCCAAGTTAGGGCTTAGACATAAGGTATCAATTTAAGGTCTGTCGGACGGTGTGTGATCCAATCCTTAGGCTGTTCTAAGAGTTCTGGATCTTCTCGTTCACTAGACCCCATTTAGCTCCATACTTAAGACCAGGAGTGCTGTAGGAAGAGGCTGTTTATGCTAATCCCCTTGCAAAAACTTGACCTTTGACAAAATTTGGGGCTTTTGCGGTTTTAACAGATCTGGTTGACATCTTCGCACTTCCCAAATCCATCCTTTGGGGGAGCCGAGTCTAAGCCAAAACATGGTTGCGCAGGGCTCATAAACATCTAATAGGTCTAATACTTTCGCCTCTTTTAACTCTCTGATCTTATGTGTGCCAGTGCCAAAAGGAGAGCCACGAGGTCATCAACGCCCTTCTTTGACTGAAGGGTGCTATAGCGTCTTCCAAGTTCACACTTTCTGGTTATGCATTTCGGGAGTATGGCGAGGGCGCGCGGCCGATGTGGGTGGCCCTGGGACATATGTTATTGGTCAGGCTGCGCAGCAGGAAGCACATTAATTGACCAAAAATGGGTTTTTAAGCTCGTCTGATCTGTTAATATTGGATTGCTAGGTTTTGCAAATTGACTTCACCCCCTAGGGAGGACTCTGAAACGGAACAATGGATCCGGCAGCGCCAAATAGACAACTGTCATAAGGCCTTCCGGCTGTCCTTGGCGCCAATGTTGCAATTTGTTTATTTGAGGTTTCCAGAGCCAATTTCACCAGCTGACAAATGGGTTTTCGTAGCCGCCTCCTGCTGTGTGGATGGGAGAACGGAGCGACTCTGATCCCACGGAATGGCGCTGAGCTTAAGGCTTCTTTTAGGTCTTAAGCGTGTTTCTGGCGTAGAATCTGTGATTCGGTTCTGGTTGATGTTTGAAGTCGGACGTCGCTCGTGAACGAGCCGTAATTCTGCCGAGTAAACGCTAGAGAAGATTAAGACCTGCCTGCATGCTTCTATTTGGTGCAGGCTAGCCTTTTTTATTTATTGTTTTGCCTTTTTTCGTGTTTGTTTGCCGCGCTCAATTTGAAAATTGGCTTTTTTCAGGCTTCAAAGGACCCAAGACCGTCACGATGAACCCCGAAAGTTCCGGTGACCCCGAAAGTTTAACCCTGGACAAGCTCTCAGATGACACGCTGTCCAAGATTATGAAGATGGCAGACTTCCACAGCAGCAAAATGCTTGCGGACACAAGCTCCAGATTCAGAGAGGTCTTCTTGAAGATTGGTCCTAAGGAGCGACTGACTATGAGGATCGAGTGAGGTGCTGATTCATAGGATTTGGGTTTACATCTGTGTCTTTAGTGGTGCCTTTGTTATCGACTTCACAAGTGCCGACAGCAAGTACAAGGGCATGTTTAGGGTAAGCTTGGGGTTCTTCAGGGTTCTTAAGGCTTCAGGGTTTCAGGGTCCCTATTTAGCATCTGACTCTCCACTTCTAAGACTGTTCCCAGGTCGCCTGAGCCTGAGATCTCATTGATGAGAGATTAGGGCAAGCTCAGGATTGAGTTTAAGAAGGTAGGGTTAGGTGCAGGCTGCATTAAATGCACCCGAGTCTGAGCCAGGCAGACTAAGATCTGAGTGCAGGCTGGACCAGATTGACTGAGTTCTGGGTGCAAGCTGATCCAGTTCCAAGTGATGGTTAGACCCGATAGGTCTAACTTTAGGCCAGACGGACCCTGTACTGGGTGCAGGCTGGACCGAAAAGACCTGATTCTTGGTGCAGGCTAGAGCAAATTGGACCGATTCTAAATGCAAGCTAGCACAGGTAGAACCTGTTCTGGGTGCAGGCCACTGTTTGGACTTGAGAGGGGGGTGCAGGCTAGGCTAGATAGAACCCGTTCTGAGTGCAGGCTGTACCAAAAAGACTCAATTCTGGGTGCAGATTTGACCAAAGAGGCCCAATTCTTGGTGGAAGCACCTGTTCTGGGTGCAGGCTGGACCAAGTAGACCCAGCTCTACGTGCAGGCTGGACCACACCCGAGTCCAAGAGGTCCTAAATTTAACCAGACCTTGTTTCCAGAAACACGATCTAATCGAAGGACTATCCGACATGCCAAAATTCTACCGAATCGGCAAAGCTACCATTGAGCGACTTCAGAACATCCCCGACTACCTGGACACCTTGAAATCCGCTTTTGAGCAGTTCAAGCACCTCTTCCGAGTCAAGACTCTCAGATTTGAAAATTTCACATGTTCGGTAAGCGGAGCCCGACTTTCTGAGTATGTTAAAACCCCAAATTCCAGACCGAAGAAGACTTCGAATTGCTAAAAATGTGTCTAACCCAACTTGGGATTCCCAAGGAAACGCAGCTTTTCATTGATGGAGACATCCATCCGACGTTCTCGCCTCAGTTTCGCTCTGTCCTTGTCCAACAAGAGCTCTTGATTACTGTAGGATTACGGTAGATCTTAACCGCACAATTACTTGGGTTTCAGCAACTCACCCTCCACTTCCACGACCTAATCGAGGTCGCCAGAGCCCGAGATGTGATGCTGGAAAACACGGATTTGAAGCTTGAAAACACGGATCTCAAGTTTGTCCTACGTTCCTATGCCAGAAACCGGGACATACGACAAGAGCTGGGAGAGTTTGCCAAGGTTCGGCCATTTCTATGACCTCCAAGATTCCTAATTTGGCCATTTTCAGGTCTTCTTCGACGCCCATCACAAGTCCTTCAAGACCTTAGCGATACAAGGAGCTCAGCCCGATGGCAATTTTGAGTCCAAATCTGACGAAGACGAGTTTTACCCTCCAAATCCCAACACCCTACAGAAGCTAGACAACGTTCTGTATCCAGTGAGGACAAGTCCAAACTGGGGCTACGCAACCTGTCGATTCTGGCCTCCGAACAAACTACCTTATCTTGGACTCGTCAAGGTCCACACGTTCCCAACTGTGAAATTCGATGGAATCGCTTACCGACGTCCAACTTTTGTCGACCGACAGATTTTAGTAAAAGTAGGTCCAAGGAACTTTCAGTGCTCCGACTAAAACACTCCTATTTAGGCCACTGCTACCGTACCCACAGGCCTGAAGCTTGAAAACGTCCGAGCGGGGGTGAGCAGAAATGTGGAGATCGCGAAGCTGGCGGCTGGAGAGAGTTACGAGTTTGGGATTCATCAGATGGACGACTTGGTGAGAGTTGGTTACTGTAGGATTACGGTAATGTGCTATTTTAGATCATTTCGTATTTCGACGTGAGCGAGGCTGATGAAGATTGGGTCAAGTATGACGCGTTCATGGTTGAGACTGAGAGATCAGGAACTGCCCAAAGATTGCCGTTTTGGCTGAGTTTTGATATGTGAAGCCTGCACCTCATGTAGTTTGTCCGTGTTTACAAGTAAACTAGTCTCTTTGTACAGTGGCAGTGTTTGATCCAAGTCCGGATTGACTCTCTTCTTAGCCTTAGTTCATCAGAAGAGACTTCAACAAAGACACTTAACGTTTGAGCCCCCGACGGTGGGACAAAACAACCGCAAGCCTCCCCACGGGTCTCTCCCACAGTCGCGCGCCGTCGGCGGCTAGACTGGCCAATCGATCTCAGGCGTTCTTTGAGGATCTGCTTGAAGATGGCGCGTTTAGATGTTCTGACACCTTGAATCTTTACAGGGTCTCTTATTCCTAGCAGTCTTAAAACAGCCGACAACGTTTGAGCTTCGTGTCCACAGCAAAGTGAGTCAATTTCCCCTTTGAACCACGTATTCCTGATTATGAGTCATGAAGATTAGGAAAATCCAAATTGGCCAACTTGAGAGCTTTAAGGTTCTTCGCGCTTCTTCGAAGAACCCCAAGCGGCTTTGATTCCTCCCGAAGACTGCCATGCTTCTGCTGTCCCGACGAACCGCTCTGACAGCACTCCTCCATTTGAGGATGCTCAGCGCACGGACGCTGTTGTGACTGACCTTCAGCAGCCTCTCCGGTAAAAAATGTTCGGTTTAAAACTCTTTTCAAGCTGTCATCGTTTTGGTCCCTACAAGTGTGGACGACTCTCCAAAATGAACAAGGCCCCGTTGCCCAATCAGGACCTTCCGAAGCCTTTCAACTCCAGATGAGGCCAAGAATGATGCCGGTGACGCCAGTGCCGGACATTCACGCGGTTTTATCCTGCGTAAGCGATTCTATTTGCGTAAGCACGCCATAATCATTATTTTGTAGATCAGGGAAACGGAGACATTTACCAAATAATCGATATATTTTGTTCCGGCACATCTAATTCAGACTGTGCGCTGCGGGCACATTTATTGTGACGCGTGCCTTGCGCACTATGTGAATAATGGACCTCCGCTATGTGGAACGGTTAGTTTGAAGTTCAAGCAGCCACTTTATGAGATGTTTCCTTACAGTGTCGCTTACCACTTGATGGGAGAGGTGGTTTGGTGTGCCACCTGCACTTGGAGGCGAACCTAAACAGGCTTAAACGTTTCTATTGTCTGTTTTGGACGTGACTCCATCGCCATCGCCGTCATCTGCTCACTACCCAACGTCGGAATTGCCGCTTCCGCCTCCTCCACTTTTGTCTCCCCCAGAATCCTTCTATGCTTATCAATCTTTAATACTTGTATGCTGAACACTATAAAAATTGATATGCTTGCAAACTTTATCAACTTAACGTAAACAAACAGTACCCATCCACGTAGTCTCGACGCTCATTAATGCTGATCCGTTGCTCCGGCTTCTTTCGGATAAACCACTCCAGCATGCAAATTGCCATCTCGGATTGCTTTCGATGTCCTGGACGACCATATGGGTTCGAAAGCCACAGACTTCTTTTTGTAGCATTGGTGGCTTTAGTGTTAAACAAGTTAATAAGGGCTTTCAAAAGGCAAATTACCGAAACACCTTATTCGCGCATGAGGCATCCAATCAGCATTCCATCTAAGTCCGTAATTTTGACATAAGTGGCTTGGGATTTTTCTCGTTTAAACTATTTTGTGCACATTCCGCATCCCAGAATATGTAACAGATGACAAATTTCCGTGGTCTTAAGTTTCAGGTTTTCCTCTAATCATGATGTCCTTTCACTATTGTAAAGGTGTGTCTAAGGCGAATCTAAGCAAGAATTCGCCAAGAAGGCATTTAGACACTTCACCGGGACTTTAGCTGGAATTTAAAATTCTAAGTTTACAAGATTTTCAAAACGAAAATTAACTTACTTTGATCTGCACAAATGTCTCGGATATGTCGACTGAATTAGGACCCTTTGGAATGAAACCCTGAAATATGAAGAGTGGTCAGAACACAGGGAAAGGAGTGATTCGCGTTGAGAACGACAGCCATTTCTTACATTCTAATTTTGGCAGAAGATAGATTTTTCGGTTTGGATCCTCAAAGAACGCTCAAAATCGATTAAACAGTCCGCCAACGGCCGCGCGCCTCTCAAAGAGGCAAGCATGCTGGGATGCTGTTTTGCCATTCGCCGCGAGGTCTGAAATTGAGTGTCTTTGTTGTTGTTGTCTCTTTCGATGTACTTAGGATGAGAAGAGCGAAAGAAGAAGGATTTCCAGCATTAGAATCTTGAATAGATCCGGCTCCCCTGAGCTATAAGAACCGGCGAAACTGTGAAATTCGATTTGCGACGCGTTTAGACAAGGAAGCCATGCCAATACATCAATTAGTTCAATTTCAGACGAAGTGCTTGACTTCTAAGCTCTTCTGGGCCAGCGAACAAGCTGAGAAAGGGAGGAAGAGCACCCAAGACCGAAATGAACCACGTGCCTATCGTCTTCAAAGAACAAGTCGTTCGTCTTTCGAAGACCTGGACTTCCTGTTTTGGACTCAACGGTCTCTCAGGCAGTTTCGGCCTCGTCACCGATCAAGCTAAAGAGGGCCAAGTTGATCTTGTTGTGTACATTACTGTGACAGAAGACGACTTTGAAGTAATTTGCAAGACGCCTCCAAATAGTAGATTTACTCTCGACGACTTCTTTAAGACTCCGAAATCAACATTTCGGCATCTTGAATGCTGTTTGAGCTCCTCTGACAGTAACATTGACTCTTGGGAACTCAGGGCTTCCATGGAAGATCCAGCTTTTCTGCAACTGATCAAACTATTTCGGCATTTTCCCGAAATTGATTTCAGAAACTACCTAACAAGGCCTTCCAAGATTTACTCGCTGTTCGCCAAATCCCCCTTTGTTGTAAATGGACTCCTTAGAATTCCGATGGAGCCAAACGATGACCTGACTGAGTTTATCCGTTTCCAGCTCGAACATGGGCGCATCTCTACGATGTATTCACACCCTGAAATGTGTCAAAATGTAGAATGGTTTCAAGAAGTCTTCCAACTGTTTCTGGCTTCTCCTCTTTGCTCCGAATTTGAGCTTTTAGGAGCACCTCGTCCAACCCGAAGAGTAATCCCGCTTTCCTTGATTGTGAAGACTTGGGCAGACCAGGAAAAGCCTGCTATCAAGTTAATGAAACGTTTGCTTGTTGACCAGGATTGCGTTTATTGGGATGAATCAAGCTTGTTCAGCACCCAAAGAGAGCACGAAACCGTGTATTCCGATCCGGCTAACCCAGAGCGTAAGGTTATTAGCAGCGGTGCCACGTTCTTGTTTTGTTAATTAGCCTTCAAATTTGGGTAAAAAAGGTAAGATAAATTTGGCTTTTAAGAAACCTAGGACTAGTCTGATGAGGCAGACTGAGGCCATTAAGTGGTGCTCGGCACATCCTAAACTGTTAACTGAGGCTAATCTGATGGCTTGGCATCCGGTCCTAAATTGGTAAATGGGTCCTAGCTGCAAAGTTTAAAGGTTCTTTGGCGCTGCACTCTGAAGAGGCCAAAGCCATTGAAGTAGAGATCGTTTGTGTGTTTTCTCCTTTGACAGCAAGGAAGAGACTGTTCGCCGCGGTACTCGCAGTCAAAGAGCTCGTTTTCGTCATGGCGTTGCATACAAAAACCAATGCGACGCCCGTTTTGGGTGCAGGTTTTTAGAGCGACAGACTGCATGTAAGCAGCTGGGATTTCAAGAGATTCTTATCCTCCCATAGGTCCACCTTTGCGGCAAGTTTGGCTCATTTGGCGTAAGACAAATTGTGTCTTTGTTAGTTACTTTCATAAGGTAAGGTTTATTCGTGCTTAACAAAGTACAGATTTGGGCTAAAACAGAACTAAGAGAATCTTATTCAACGTCATTATTTGCAGTCGCATTAGAAATTCCGATATTTCGTGCTTACAGTATTCGTGTGACCTGCAAGACGAGATTCAATCAGAAGCTGACTCAAATACTAACTCACCAAAAGTGAATACTTCGATTACGTCGTCAATTATGTCAGCTGTTTTTAAGTTAAGTTTTTGTTGACGCTGAGCTGCCAAGTGTCTGGGGGTGAAGTACGCTTTGGCGATAGTTGGTTTCGATCTTAGGAAGCGGGGGGTTCCTCAGAAAAAACGCCAGTTTGTCGTTTGCCCATGCATCGAATGATCGAACGATTGGGGAGGCGAGAAGCCAAAGTCACCCTTCTTTGCTGACCCTTCAACTCATATTTCGCATGCCTTTTGGGAGAAAACTTCTATGTATTCTAAAAAGGCACAAAGATTTTAAAAGAATTTTGAGATTTCAACTTGCTTAAATCGATTGATGGGTCCACGACATCGTGAGGCTCTTCTACTGAACTTCACACTTCCTAAAACACATCACTTATAAACTCAAAACATTCGCCTCAGGAACCGACCTTTAAACTTCAATTATTCTTAGTATAAGTCGACTTTATTAGGAAAAGCTTCTTAAAAGGTAAAATTACCTGAAAAAAGTTGTCAGTAAGCTCGAATCATTGAAGTAACTGTTTTAAAGCTCCTGGGGAGGGGAAGCGGGCTAGCTGCTATCAATGCTAGCTGACACGCGAGAATTTTGACTACAGGCAAGGCAATCGATAAACAGTGCTCGCGCTTGAAACTAGCAGCGGCGCTTTGTGCTCGTTTTTTGTGTTTCGTTCTGCTTGCAGTGGCTGGGGAGACAGGAAGGTGGTGAATCATCAGAGAAGGGGGTCTTCGGGTATGTGTCCGCACATTCGAACGTGGTCTTTTGAAACTTTTAAAAGGTCTTGTTTTGTTTTATTAATCAGCGTTTTTTGCTTTCAAATTTGGATAAAACGGTAAGATAAATTTGGCTTTTAAGGAGCCTAGGCCTAGCCTGAGGCAGACTGAAGCCAGTAAGTGGTGCTTGGCACATCCTAGCCAAAACTGAGGCTATTCTGATGCTATGACACTAGGACATAAATGGCTCCTATCTCCTAGCTACAAGTTTAAAGGTTCTCTGGCGCTGCACTCTGAAGATTTCGATGTCTTTCGTCCCCTGAATAGTCTTGTAAGCCAAGATGAGCGCCCAGCACGTTCTCCTCGCCGTCTGTTAGCCAAACAGAACGGCCGTGAGAGAGACCATGCATCCTACAGGAGTTCAGTAACCTACAGTAAGGTTAAGTTGCGTTCACCGAAACACGGATTTTGGGTGAAACTCACTAAGCCAACTACGATAAACGTCTTTTCATAATGTTTTATTTGCAGCAATCTTAGGACCTCAAATATTTCGTGCTTGTTGAATTCGTACGACCTGTAAAAGTAGTTCATCTTCAAAAAGACTTCGACATTGACTTACCATAGGCTTCTTTATCGCTGTCGTGCAGAACTTTTTGTCGTTGACGCGTGGACGAATCAGACTTCAGACATCGTAATGTAATCGATCTGATCCGACGTTAAAGATGATTCTAATTCCTCAAATTCTGCTTTTGAATCTTAAGGAAAAAATACAAACTTACATACAGTGAATATTTGCGTCTGTTTCCTTTGTTGTTGTGGTCGTCTTAGGTAGATCGGTGTTGATTGGGGGGCAACTGGCAAACTCGAGATTAGATTAACTCAAAAGACTAAAAATACCTTTTAAAGAATTAGTAAAGCTCATATTTCGCACTCAGTCGGGTCAGTTGAGTCCGTGTGCTCTAAAAAGGCGCGTAGAATTTAGCGGAATTTTTAGATGTCCACTTACTTTCATCGGGCGAGAGTTGATTAACTCAAAGTTGTCATAAGCTCGTCTTTAAGCTTTAAGATCGTTTGTCGTGACAAACCTATAACAACCTATGACATGACATAAATTTGCCAAACAAGTTTACCTTTGAGCATATACTATTCTTATTGTTGGTCGGCAGATGTCTCTAAGAGGTGAATTTACCTGAAACAAATCTAGTGAAGCAAACGCGAAGTATGGAAATAACAGTTATACTAGAGCACCCTGAGAAGCGGCTGACACGCGAGAATCCCGACCCCAGGCAAAGCAATCGATAAACGGTGTCCGCGTTTGGAACTATCAGCGGCGCTTTGTGCTCGCTTTTTGTGCTTTGTGCTGCGTGCAGTGGCTGGCGAGATAGTCAAGTGGTGAGCTAACGGAGTCAGGCGAAAACTAGCCTTAAAACCACAGCTGTTTACAGAATTTTGCTTTAAGTGAACACTACTAAAAGCTCAAAGGGCGCGTCAAGGGCGAAGCAAGCGTTACGGTATCTAGCATGGAAACGTTCTGATGGATTTGGATGGAACTTGGACAGAGATAGAGCCTAGAATGACTGAAAATCCGGTCTCAAATGGTCTTTTGGCTTAAGAAATCTGTCCTCAAGGGGCGTCATACAAATCGCGACTCATCCTAGGCTCCCAGCTTTATCCAAATCCGTCACTTTGATTTTTGGTTTTCCCGCTAGCTAAAATTGAGCTCAAGAGACAGCAGAATTAAGCCAATCTTCATAAACGTCCTTTTTAATACAGACTTTATTTCCAGTTACATTACAAGTTTAAATATTTCGGATTTGAAACTGTCTTCTCCTGCAAAACAACATTTTGTCAAAAGCGCGTTGGGACATGAACTTACCATAGAAGATATACTTCGACGTTTTTTTGAAATGCTACGTAGTCCTGAACAACTTAGATAGGCAAAATAATGCCAGGAAGCTGGGCCATGAGCTCGAGCACGCACCATGTTTGTTGTAGCACAAGTCCTACTTCGCAGTCCTACTTTTCATCAAGACAGAATGTCTCTGTTGCTCTGCGCAATCAGTTAGCTCAGACGCGAGAATTTCGACTACAGGCAGAGCAATCGATACACGGTGCTCGCGTTTGAAACTAGCAGCGGCGCTTTCTGCTCGTTTTTTGTGTTTTGATCTGCGTGGAGCGGCTGCGGAAACAGACGAGAAGTGAGTGAATCAGCAGAAAAAGGGGGTTTTTGGGTTTGTGGGAGAGACAACGAACATAGCTAATGCATGACCTACGTAATGACTTATGTCCGAGACACATTAAAATTGACTTTATCTAGATAAACATTACAAACTTTAATATTTCGTGCTTTTCAAATTCGTGAGCCCTGCAACAAAGGGTTTGTTAGAAGTAGAAGTATTTGTTAGAACATAAACTTACCACAGAAGATATACTTCGGTACTTCCTCGGAACGCTATCATCACTTAGGCAAAACACTGCCAGGAAGCTATGTTGAATTTGTTGGAAATTTTCGAATGTTCATCAAGTGGATTGTAGCAAAAGTCGTTTTTCGCATATCTTTAGGGCAGTATACCTCTGTGTACTCTAAAAGAAGGCATGTAGACTTTGAGGAAAGATCTGTAGACTTACTTTAATCGAGATCGCACTTTTTTTCTTTCGGTGTTTCAACTTTGTTAATCTAGAATAGATTACTTTAAAACTCACAAAATCGCCGAGCGATGAATTTACCTTTAAGCATATAAGATTCTCGTTGTTAATCGGCAGATATTTTTAGAAGGGTGAATTTACCTGAAAAACGAGGTCTAAAATAGCAGCTCAAGAATTCTAAACAAAGCTGGGCAGTCATCTCAGACGCGAGAAATTCGACTACATGCAAAGCAATCGATAAACGGTGCTCGCGTTTGAAACTAGCGGTGGCGCTTTCGTGTGTTTGTCTTTTGTGTTTCAATCTGCGTGCAGGAGCTGGGGAGATAGAGAAGAAGTGAGTGAATCATCAGAGAAGGAGGTCTTTGGATTTGTGAGAGAGACAACGAACATAGCTAATGGATGACCTATGTACGTAATGACTCATGTAAGAGATTTTCAAAACTGATTAAAAGTTATTCAAAACTCTAAAAAGTTGGACTTACAATAGGAGATGACAAAAACGCTCTGATGGGTCAAAGAGTGTCATGTTTTAGAAAGACTCGATTTTCTGAAAGATGACATTCTTAAGTCGCCTGAATTGCATTTCACCTAACAATATACACTGTTCTCGTGCTCCGTTGACAGTTCCTTAAAGGTCATGATTACCTAAAAACTGAAATTCAGACAAGCAACGTATGTGAATCTAGTTCAACAGCGGCGTTTTAAAGCAAGTATGTGCTAATAAATGGAACCCAACTTTAGGTCCCATCCCTCCTTAGCGGAAAGGAGAATCGTCCAGGTCGGTCAGGCCGGGGAGCTCCCAGGCTTCTTGCAGGAGCAGCCGGCGTTTAAGGCTCCAATCCGTTGTGTTCAGCGTCGACAAACACTCTAAATCTAGTTTTTCAGACTTTAACAAGTTTAAACGGGCTTCCAATGCGCACCTTATTAAAGTAGCTTACCCATGAAGTACTTGTCCTTGCTTATTTCGGCCAAATCTGACGCCAGATTTACATTCAGAAAACATTGAATTGGACTTGACACTAATTAGATGTTTAAACCTTTAGAAGACCGTTACATCGTTCCCGACACAGAGGCGTGACCAGCGGGTCCTTAGCCGGTCCAAAGGTTTGTGGGATGCCCGGCTGGGCGTACGTGGCCGCAGTCATCTTCTCCTTGTTTGTGGTTGTGGCACGGGCCGTGTTCGGTTTCGGTCCTTGCCCTGACTCTGGTGTAGCCCCTAGAATGTCCCCGAACACATAAATACAGTATCCCTTTTATTTGGATCTAATAGGGAGGTAGAGAGGCCAGCCAGGCATCAAACCGGAGGAGAGAGAGAGTGCCGCGGAGCCGCCGCATACAAGGGACGGGCTCTCGCGGCAGAACAGGTTACGCAGGGCAGAGGTGGGAGGTCAAGGTGGGACCCAATTTGGGTCCCACATCCACTCCCCCCCTCAGCGAAAGAAGGAGGAAAGTGGGGTGAGGATACGGCGGACTGGGGAAGAGAGAGAACTCACTGGCTTAGATGGGTGCGGGCGGAAGCATACGAGTCGACCGAGGAGGAACGGGACGAGGAGCGAGACGAGGAGCAGCGGGACTCCGGGGATGGAGCGGTGGAGGTGACGACGGCGGTGGCGGAGGTCGTGGTGGCGGCGGCGGCGTTCTCGACGGTGGCGGTCCTGGCGGTGGTCCTGGCCGGAGCCGGTCCTGGGCCTGATGGTGCAACCAGCCGGCCATGAAGGCCCGCTGGTGCATCCCGCGGACGATGCACCGGGAGCGGCCGGGGAAGTCCGCCATGACGTGGCTGCCGCGACGCCGGCAGCTCCGCACGATGTCTTGGCGGGCCTCGGCGCTGAGGCCCGGGAGCTCCCGTGCTCCCTGCACCTCGCGGTCGAGCCGGTCCACGTAGCGGTCGACCGGGATGGAAGGCCGGCACCGTTCGATGTCCACCTCAAGGTTCCCTTGAGGGCTCCTCCGCCACAGAGGAGTCGAGGGCCGCCCGGCGTATTCCTTTACGAAGGCGCGGGCCTCCGGGAAGCGCGAGGACGCCAGGCGGTTTCCCGCGTACTCCAGGTCCATGGAGAGGTGGAGAGCCTGGTCCCAGGCTCCTTGGTGCCGGAGCGGCTTTGGGCAACTCGATTTCCCGAGGCTTCCGGAGCTATAGTAAGTCAATGTTTCGAGGCTGGAATGGAAGCAACTAGAACTTACGTCTCACTTTAAATCTCTCTTTTCAAAGTCGACTTTTGACAGCTTATAGCAGAACTACCTAAAAAATGAGGTTAAATCTGAAACACACAAAGAAGAGCGCGGCGAGTGTCGCAAGACTAGTTTTTGAACCACACTGAAAAACGTGACAACGCGACAGTCGGCAACATTTCGGGCGGTCAATCAATAGATGGCGTCGGGGAACAGGTTTCGCTTAAGAGACCTAGGTCGATGAAAGGTGCTGAAGGAGGCAGGAACACACATAACGCAGAATTTTGAAGTGTGCCGAGACGTTGGGATCAAATAAATCCAGAAACAAGTAAAATTGGCTTGTACTGCTTTAGAGCCTTAAAGCTTGCTCTAGGCACTGAAGAGTCTTAGAGTTCGCTCTAACACTTTAGGGGTAAATAAGGCTTTATCTCAAGCCTATTGAAAGTGATATTTGTATTGCTTAACCATATCCATCCCCGCTTTCCCCTTTTATCGCTTCGCTCCCGTGGGTGCGTTGGTTCCATGCCTCCCCTTGTGGTTACAGCGCCTTTCCACGACGCTCCCTCTGACCGTCTCGCAAACCCATCACTTGCGGCGGCGTCGAAAGAGGCTCGCTCTTCCCAAGTGACCTCAATTGACGTCCGAAACACCTCACAGTAGCGCCGTTAAACACGGCTTCAGGCCATTTTGGACGTTTTAGGTACCGGTTTGTGTACAGAACCGCCAAGATCAACGGAAATGACGGGTTCTGTATAGTTTCTAGGCTAAGTAGACTAGGCTGCTATTCTTAAGAGTGATCATTCTTGATCATTTATTGGTAAAAATGGTCAAACGACCCAGAACGAAATTGAATCACTCTATATCACCAGCCTTTCTATATCCATTTTCCCTTCAGAGCAGGACCGAAAAGATCGGTTCCGACGCTTATCCTAAGTACTTTTGAAGATTCCGCTTTACAAAAATCGATTTTCTGATTCGACTTTCCTACTTGATCTTCTTCACGGAATGAAGCCAGTGACGTAACGGGACTGTCGGACCTAGAAATCGTGATTACCATGACCAACCCAGGCTTATAGAATCCATCAAGACTCTTCTCCACGTAGAATTCCAACATCTCTTTGGAGAGCTTGTGGGCAGATCTCCAAAGACGTAGTTCTCCTAGATCCGGGTTTCGCAGAAGCGCCCAGAGGTCGTCAGAACTGATCTGAGGCCAACCAATGAGAGTGCAGCCTTTCAGTCTCTCCTTGTTCTGGGCGGCGAAGATGACTTCGCTGCATCGTCCATGGTGAATCAACTTGATCTGGCTGAAATGTGCCTCCAATGCGTTCTCCGCAATCACCTCTTGGATTCTTTTGCCGAAGAGGATACACGTTTCGAATCTCGAAATCAGCCAAACCCTTTGTAAGATTCCAGGAAGGTCTTCGATGTTATCAATACAGTTTTTGGCCCAACCAATAGAGTCATTTACTAACTCCACTTGGTCAAATCGGGGATTTAGATTGTGGAAATTTTTGAAGACCGTGGAATCCTTTTTGATCTTTAGCGTCCACCGGAACCGTTTTGACTTTTCCTCGTCTTGCAAGTAAAACTGCAAACTGCGCCGGTTATGAGAGTGAAGCGCTCCCAAGTACGACCAGACGGTGTCCTCCAGATTGCCTAATTGAGGCAGGACGTCGCGCTTCACGAGACGAGAAACGAGTTCTTTGAAGTCGAAGGGGAGTAGATCCATGGATAGCTGGGAATGGGGAGGAGTAATGGATATGAATGTATAGAAAGCTAGGATTGTGAAGCAATGCGGAAGTGTCGCACAGACATTTAAAAGTGTGAACTTGACACATTTAGACGCTTCAAATAGACGGACTGATCTTATGCCTGAGCTCTCCTTATATAGGGACAGTATTAAACGGGGAAACGACATGGGGAAACGTATTCTTTTAAGATAGATGTCCAGCGGCGTCGATTCCACTCAGGGAGGACTTCAGTGTCCGCCGGTAATTCCATCTGTTTTCTGTGCCCGGCCTTTGCGGGACTCGCTCGGTGAGCAAGGAACGTTTCCACGGGTGTGTGTTCGTCGGCCAAGCAAAGACAGAGGGAGAGGACGGAGAGGCGGTGGCAGCGGAGACGACACGAGACTGGCGCGTGCGGGGTAAAACTGAAACAAATCATCTGACTTTGTTGGAAGGCTTGAGTTAGAACTTGGCAAATCGCACTTACGCGTTCTTCACAAATTTTTACAAATTTCGTGAACGTCATGATGTCCTTATTCGACCTCGCGGTTAATCGGCTGAGTTGTTTGAGTTGGTCTAGTTGAAAAGAGCCTGAAAAGAGCTAAAATGAGACCAGCATGTACCAGTAGTGTACGGAATAGGTGCAGTAGTAGATGAGCTCTTGGGTCAGAGCGCGACCAGATGAGTTGTAGTGTCTCAGGGATATGGATAAGGTTTATTAGAGTAAGAATAAAGCACACACACAGGATAACGACCGCTCGCAGGGGGTCTAATATACGTAACTATAAAGGATGGCTGCACTCAGGAGAGAAGGAGTCGGCGGGAGGAGCTTAGTTGATCCTAAATTGCGAAATCTTTAATTTTCGTTTCGCGAAGTCGAGACAAGTAGTTTCAAAACTCCACAGTACCAAAATATTAGTCTCAGCTTGCAGGAATTTCAGCTGTTGGAAACATCAATCGATACTGGGTGTCCCGTGCTTGAAAACACCGCTTCGCAAATCGCTGACTTGAGTTCTTGAAATCGAAATGGGCTTACCTCTACATCGAGCAACTTTTTTCAATGAACGCTTCCGTGGATTCGCTTTCAAAATTCCCGCGTTTTAAGAGCGGATTTTTGGATTTTTCCAACACTTTCGTCGGTTTTGTTTTGGTCTACAATACGAGTTCATTTGAGTAAGTTTCAAGACAAGTGTGCCTTACCTTTTGTTATAAACCAATCTCGCGGTTAGTCGGCAGAGTACTGTAAGTTGGCCTAGTTACCTGCAAACAAGCTGAAATGAGACGATCAAAATACGCAAAACTAGTATTTTCAAAGCTTCAGAGTTCGCACGCTTAAGTTTCAGCAACTGAGCAAATCAATCAATACTGCGTCCTTCGCGTTTAAAACACGCGGCGGCGTTGTGTGCCTGTATTTTGTGTTTCAATCTGATCGGAGAGGCAGACAAGTGGTGAGTCATCGAAGCCAGCGTCTTCATAGTTGGCAAAAGTAGGGAACAGAAACTAACTGGCAGAATCCAGCAAACTTTGGTGAAGTCATACCAGAATCCCTTGCCTCGGCTTTGTCTCTAACGTCTCTGTCTCAGCTGTCATGCCGCTTGAAACCTGTAGCGGAACGAGTATCTATAAAAAGAAGTCAAGTAAATATCGAATTTTGCCCTTTTTTACCTTTTTTATGGTCTTAAAAAGAAGCTAAGAGGGACTAAAATATTTCGTTTCTTTTGTCTGTCAAGATTTCATGGCCAAGCCAGGCTTATAGAATCCATCGAGGCTCTTCCCCGCGTAGAATTTCAGCGGCAAATTTTGGGGTAGTCATATTGTCAGAAACCTCGAGATGGATTCTGGTGGGTGCGACTTGGCTTTGAGGCTGACAGTGGTAAAACTCACCTTGCTTTAAAAGCAAATTTATTAACCGTGAGACCTGAAACTACAGGAAGGTCTGCAACCCAATCATCCCCAAGTAGTACTAGCACGAATTAGTACGTTCTTGACTTTGTGATTCTTGAAAAGCGAGTGATAAGAGGCTTGAAAGCTGTGATTTATGATCAGATTTATTAAAACCTTAAACAGAGTGGGGAAAACTACTTCTTCTACGGTAGATCGTCGGGAAGCCGAATCCTCACGAGGCGGACATCTTCGGACGTCGGAGCAGACATCGGAGAGAGCTGGAACGAAACATCTGGAAGTAGCTTGACCTGCCTGATCCTTACATTATATTTCGCATTCCCTGACTGTAGTGTATCTCTATAATCTGGAAAAGCACTTGAAATTCAAGCCATATGAACTTTACCTTACTTTAAGCATTCTTAAGCAGTTAAGCGCTTCAACTTTTGTCTTTAATCTGTAAATCGTGTCTGTTAAGCTAAAAACTAACAAGTAAGCCTGAAAAAGTACCTTTAATTGTACAACATTCTTATCTAAAGACGACTTTTGGAAGACATTTAAAAGGTCGATTTACCTGAAATATAAAATTTGAAACATGAATTTGAAACACGCAAAAGTTATTTATAGCTTTAGAGGATCCTTTAGAGGAGCCCTGAGAAGCTAAGAAACGAACACTCCGTTCCATCTCGCTCGCGAAAACCGCGTCCAATAGCGATCAATACGTGGTGGCTGCATTTGAAACTAGCAGCTAGCACGTTTTTGTGCTTTGCGCGGAGTGCGGCGGCTGCAGTGACACACAAGCGGGGAGGCTTTGCAGTAGAGATCTTTGGGTTTGCTATAAACGTTAAAGGGCAAGTGTTCAGTTAGGTTATGGCCATTGGCCAAACAACGCGCTGGATCCCGAAGCCGATACCCGCCGGAGAAGAGGCGAAGACGAGAAGAAGGGACCAAAGTCAGTGGTGAGGCAGGTTATTAGGGAAGCTTGTACACCTTCGGTCCGTCTTTCTAAAACCTCTAAATGTGTCGAATTAACACTTTTGAAGGTCTCAGCGACACTTCAGCATCGCTTCACGATCCTAGCTTTCTATGCATTCACATCCGTTGCTCCTTCCCATTCCCAACTATCCATGGATCTACTCCCCTTCGACTTCAAAGAACTCGTTTCCCGCCTCGTGAAGCGCGATGTCCTGCTTCAATTAGGCGATCTTGAGGACAGCGTCTGGTCAAGCTTGGGAGCGCTTCACGCTAAGAATCGACGCAGTTTGGAGTTGTACTTTAACGACGAGGGAAAGTCAAATCGGTTCCGGTGGACGCTAAAGACCAAAAAGGATTCCACGGTCTTCAAAAATTCAACAATTTCAATCCCCGATTTGACCAAGTGGAGTTAGTGAATGACTCTATCGGTTGGGCCAACAGCCGCATTAACAACATCGAAGACCTTCCTGGAATCTTAAAAAGTGTTTGGCTAATTTCGAGATTCGAAACGTGTATCCTCTTCAGCAAAAGGATCCAAGAGGTGATTGCGGAGAACGCCTTGGAGGCACATTTCAACCAGATAAAGTTGAGATATCATGGACGATGCAGCGAAGTTATCTTTGCGGCTCAGAACAAGGAGAAACTCAAGAGGTGCAGTCTTATCGGTTGGCCTCAGATCAGTTCTGACGACCTCTGGACGCTTCTGCGAAACCCGGATCTAGGAGATCTACGTCTTTGGAGATCTGCCCACAAGCTCTCCAAAGAAATGCTGGAATTCTATGTGGGGAAGAGCCTTAATGGATTCTATAAGCCCGGATTGACCATGGAAATTACTATTTCTGGCTGGGACAGTCCCCTTACGTCGCTGGCTTCATTCCGTAAAGAAGATCAAGTTGGAAAGTTCGATTCAAAAATTGATTTTCAAAAAGCGGAATCTGCAAAAGTACTTAGGATAAGCATCGGCATCGATGTTTTCGGTCCTGCTCTGAAGGGATCATGGATTTCAAACCAGGCGAAGAGTTGATTAGAGGAATGATGAGTGTCCAAAATTTGTCTTTTGAGTTCAAGTTTAAAATAAATGGTCTTGAAACTTTGGGTGTCAAATCAGAGCCAGAGACTGTCCAATTTATTTATCTCCACGAATGGGTATCTGAAGCGTGGGTTCCTGCCACTGTGAGGTGATCAGAGCGTCACTTAATAGTCACGTGGAAAGAGCGAGCCTCTTTCGACGCCGGCGCCGGTGATCGCTTCGCGAGACGGTCCTTTGAGGCAATGTTTTGACTAGCCAACGCGAGCGCTGTCGCAGAGGCGCGACTTTCGCTTGTGAGAAGGAAAGAGTGCCAGATGCCAGAACAGGTGAACGTGAATTGAACAGTTCCTGCGTTTCTCCACCCGTGGTTTGAAGTTTCAGTTCTCGAGCTAATCTACCGATTTCGCGAGATTAATTTTTCTAACTTTTGCTTGTTAAAATTAACTGTTTTAGGTAATTTCTGATCTTTTGAAAATTGACTCTTGGCGAGAATTCTGTACAATTATGGGTTAGTTGTTTCTGTAAATCTAAATTTGAGAAGTCGACACTTGACCTTAAAAACTGTGCCAGAGACGCAGCCTGTGCGAGTCTTCTTGCGCACGTTTGCTTGTAAGGAAGGTAACGCACCAGACGTCCGAGGAACGCGAGAGATCAGGTCAACACGTTCCGGCGCTGCTTTCGCTACTGGACTGTCTCTCTAAGTTTAAGCCATGGATATGTTCCCCCCTCTTCCCGAAATCCCACCGGACTAGGTTTCCAAACTTAGTATTTGTCTATTTCAGCACGCTAGAGCCGAGATTAAAAGGAAACCAGAGTGGATCGCTGGATCACCAACATCAGTGTGCAGTTCCGGATCGGCCCTATCTACGTGTAAGCTGTACTTACGGAGATTCGTGATTCTGACCTTTCCTTTCCAGGCGGCCCTAGGTTAGATGTACAGGGTATTCTGGACGTTTGGAACAAAGCATCTACGCCACGCTTTCGAATACTAGCTCCCGGTTTGGGTTACTCGGTTACCGCCGCGCCTCACGCGGCTCGCTACGTCAGCGATCATCTGTCTCGTAGTAGATCGACCTACATGTAAGTTTGAAAGTTCACGAGGGATTCTAAGTGCTGCAATTCTAGCCAGGTTCCCTGTGGCCACTTAGGCTGCGGCCGATATACCCAACCTTAATTCCTTACCAACTAGGCAAGCTGGTGGCTTTGCGAGCGAGCCATACAATCGATCATCTGGTCTGATCAAGTGAATGGACTCCAGACAATTGCAAAATCCAAGCCTTTATAAGCCTTCTGTTCACAACATTTCCTCAGTCTATCCAGATGAAGCACGCGGCTCCTACTCCTCTCACTCCTTTTTCACCTTCTCCTCCGAGAAGATGGACACCGTGGATTCCAGCGCGGAGCCTTTGGAGACAGTCTTCAAGCCCATGTCGGCTCCCTACTTCTTTTACCTGAACTACGTGCTCAAGGTAACTCTTAACTTGAACTCAGATTTAATTTGGGTGCTTTTAGGTCGCAATGTGTCATAGCTGTCGCGCTAAGAGTCTCGAGCATGGAACGTCTACCGATCGTACCGGTAACGCTCCCTGTGCCCGACCCGTCCGTCCTGGATACGTACCTTAAATCGTCACCAATCAGGTAAACTGGCAGCGTTGTGAGCGAGCCAGTCAGTCAATGATCTTCTCAGACCAGGTCAACGGACTCCAGTCGGTGAGTTCTATTTCTCTCTGTTCTCCAAATACTCATGACCTGTTTCAAAATTTTAAATCTTTAGCCTTACGACTGGGGACATCCGCCACCTGGAACGGCTCAATGAGCTTGCAGAGCGGCACGCGAAGATCTCACAGAAGAAGAAGAGGCCGCTCTACCGGGACGCTCGCGGCGCCGGACGATGGATGACCACGAGTCCGACGAAGACCCGGGTCCAGCCGTCCTGACCGTTTCCGATGGTATCGACGAAAGGTCGTCACGGCCTAGCGCGCAGCAGTGATTCTGTTAACTTCCGTTGACTTTTGTTGCTTGTTAAATTAAATTTTGGGTTTTGAGGGGTCAAGTTGATGTTGGGGTGTATTTACATGGAGTGATCTGGAGCAAGAGCGTTAGGGAGTACGGTTAAGATTGAATGGGAACGACCTTTTGGTGGCCGTGGCAAGACAATTGACCAACAGCCAAAATGAGAATTCTACCTCTATGATGACAAAATAAACGTGTTTCTGGAGTCTTTACTCTTACCATCTGTTTGATTCCCAGAGACTTGGTTCACGTATGGACGGCACTGAGAGAGGGTGAGTTTCCAAGTCCGAATCTCAGTTTCCAAACTTCCTGGCTTCTTATCAGTAACTCTGCGCCCGCGGTCGGCGGACTCTCCTATTCTCTGTCTTAATCTGATAAGCTCTTTTAGGATCACAAAGTCAAGAATGTGTTGAATTGTGCGAGTACCATTGCGAGGGATGGTTGGGTTTGTCGCCCTCTTGTAATTTCAGGTCTCTAGCTTCTAGTGACTAGCTTCTCTAGTGACTAGCTTTGAAAGCTTAAGCTGAGTTTTACCGCTGTCAGCCTCAAAGCGAAGTCGCATCTATTCTGTTAGAAGGGTCTGCAAGGACCTCATAAGAGGCTTTTGATGTCCCTGTAATCCGATTAACCCTGAGTCAGTCACAAAACCAAGCCCGTTAGGATTCACACTCAGACCCGTTTCAGGATGACGGCGTTGTGGGTCGCTCTCTTCTTCTCTCTAGTCCTCAGCGCAGGTTTGTTCTTCTTAACTACTTAAGATCTCAGCTTTTCGTTTAGCTTCGACAGGGTTCCCAGCTGTCTACTACGCCGGTGACCTCAACGATAGCGGCCAGCTGACCATCAATGGCACCGATTTCACCGTTTTCGTCTCTGAGACAACCTTTGTGAACTTCTCTACGAACATCGAAGTGGAAATCGATGGAAAAGTGTCTGGGTAAGTCTTAACTCCGTTTCAATCTTATTTTGGCTAACTTAAGACTCCTTTCCGACCTGCTGAAACCGCACCAGGACCCAAAGAATCCCTTAACAGATGGGAGTTTCGGTCAATTTCAAGTTTCCAGCCAGGTCGTCTTCAAGAACCAGAAGCCAATTGAGATCAGCAAAGGTCACACTCGGGGACTGATCTTCTATGTTGAGAGTACGGTGGCTTTAGCAGGTAGGATCTAAGGAAGTAGGATACGAATGTAGATCCGTGTTTAGGGAACGCTAAGCGCAACGTCATCGATTCTGGACTCTTGGCTAGCGGCGGACACAGTTGTCTTATCACCAACGGTAATCCTCTGGTCGCTCTCTTCCCGTTCACGAGGCTGGCGTCGATCCAGATTGTATCGATTAACGTCACGGTGGGTGATTTGGAGTTGGGGTGGTCTCTTGCAAGGCTGAGGGGGGAGGGAGACGTAAAGTGGTTCCAGGAGTGTCGCTCTTGGGCGTGTCTTAAGCTCTTACTCTTGATTCAGGGGCCAAGATCAGGTCAGGCTCGAAAAGCCCCAGCAGACTTAGGTGCAGGCTGCAGGCTTATTCAAGCCTGATCCACTTAGAGCCAAGGGTTGAAAGGTTAAAAGCGGCTAAGACTTTGGCGATTTTGGCTTCCTTAAAGACCTAAACTGGACCTGGGCACAAGCTTAGTCAGGTGTCATCTAGGGTCAGGCTTCCTGGGCACCCTCTAACCCCTCTACTTCCAGAAAGGCCCCTCAATCGACGTCCAGATCCTCAACAAGAACGGCATTTTCACCCTGTACGAAGTCACGTAAGCCTTCCTACCCTTGCCCCACCCTCTCTCAACTCCCATTTCAGCCCCTCAACCCAAGACCAATGGAAGAACGTTCCCATCTACGAAGCCGCAGTCCAAGTGATCCCAAAACCCGGGGCTGAGGGTCAAGTCCTCGTATCCTACAACGTTCCCAAGAACGAGTTGAACGACACCACAAAAGTGGCCGAAAACGACCGAGGAATCGTCATGTCCCACTACTACGCGTCGACGGAGTACGCGAACTTCCTGAACAAACATCTGTCGACGGGAGACGGATCACAACTGACTTTCCAGATCGACCTGATCAGCGTGGATCTGCCCAACGGAGGATTGGCAATTCAGAAACAGGATGGGTCTATGGCGTATCAGTAAGCCGAGTTCATAAGATCCTAAAAGTTAAAAAAATGGCATTTTTAGGTCATTTGATAGTATTCGAAAAGAGACCGCTTTGGACCCGATCCTCGCTTCTAGATTGAACATCACGTACATCAATCGGGATGACAACACTGGGATGCTTCTTCGGTATCATGTTCAGTCAGGTAAGCCCCAAATGGCTATCTCGTATTATCATATCGTTTTCAGCTCAAGCCGCCCAGCCGACATCTCACACTATCACCAACTCACCACCGCCTGGACACAAATCAGCGTCGTTCAACTCGCTTGCAACGTTGCTTAGCTTCGGGATTGCTGTGTTTATGATGTGAAATGGGGGATAAAGTATCAGAATGAGCCTAATGCAGCTAGTAACTAAGGCTTGGACTTGAGCAAAATGGCTTAATTTTGAGGCCCACAGTTTGGGAGATAAGACTTGAGACCCTTTCGGCGTTGTATCAAATTGATGTGCTCTGAATCCGACCGGATCCAACAACAAGCCTGGATGGCAGTAAGAAACTCTTCATCTTAAGATCTCCACGGTGGGGTTTTGACGTCTTAAGACCTAGATACGTTCAAGATCTTGTCCTACAGCGGTTTTGAACCCAAATCGTTTGGTTCATTCATCAGGTTTTAACGCTCCACTCCATAAGTCCCAAAAGTCCAACAAGCCATCGCCTGCAACCCTTGTTTGAGCGCTCCGAAACCCATCTAATCTTACAGAATGAGCGTAATGCAGCTGGTAGCTAAGGTTTGGACTTAAGCGAAATAGCGTAATTTTGAAGCACAGAGTTCGGAGAACCAAGCTTAAGACCCTTTCGGCGTTGAATCACATCGATATGCTCTGAATTCGCCCGGATTTTGAATGAAGCCAACAAGAAGCCTGGATGTCAGTGAGAAACCCTTTATCTCAAGATCTCCACGGTGGGGTTTTGACGTCTCAAGTCCTAGATACGCTCAAGATCTTGTCCTACAGCTGATTTGGACCCAACCCGTTTGGTTCACTTATCAGACTTTAAGGTTCCCATCCACAAGTCCCCATAAACCCAACAAGCCATCGCCTGCACCCCATGTTTCAGCGCCCCAAAACCCATTAATCACAATCAAATCGTTTGCACAAAGCTATCAAAAAGCTTTTAAGCCTGTATGGCTAATAGCTTTTAGCACTTAACATCTCCCACACCTTCCCATCTCCGATCGCTTAGAAACCACTGTTCGCGCCGTCGCGCACTGGTCCCACCGCGAAAGAGCGGTTTGAACGTTTTCGCGGCAAGCAAATGAACATGACCGCGCGCGCTTGCGAAATGTGAAGCTGGGTTTGAAGTGTAAACAGTGTTTTTGACCTTTGGACGGGTTTGGGAAAGGTAGTTCCGGGCTTCAATTTGAGCCAAGCCAAAGCCAAGCCAGTGAGCCAGGTTAACCTTCGTTTGCTTGGGATCGTGGACTGTCCTGCACCGACTGGGAACAGCATTGATTCTGTAATCCGCATTTTCGCACTTTTCCCAACCCGTGTTTATACCGTCCTGGCCTTGGAATCCTCATTTCCTTCCCGACGCGCCCTAAACCTTGATCGATCTTTCAGAATTCCCAAGATGGAGAACAAGAATTTTGTCTCCGCCGTGGCTGACAAAGAAAACGAACAATTACCCACACCTAAGGAACAGCGACAAGTCGAAAAACGTCGTGCTTCACATGTCTTCTCCGAGTCAAATCCAGCCCTAACGCCTCGATCTGTGGCCTGTCCTACGAAGCGGTCTAGCCGGAGGCCGTTGGAGGCTGGGACCGAGAATGTTGGAGCTGAAGATTCTGTGCTGAATTTGACAGAATGTGACTATTCTCTGGCGGATGATTCTGTCTTTGAACAAGGTGCAGGCGTGCAGGCTGATTCTGGAAAGCAGGTAAACTTAAGTCGAAGTTAAGAAGGCTGAAAGTTGGGTTTCAGGAGAAGGGAGAAACGGTAGATCAGACCTTGGAGATCTCGTTCAAGAAGCTCCATAACGTCTCCACAGCTGACGTCAGTGCAGCCGATGCTCCTCTGCTGGACATTTCCGTCCAGGAGCCAGCTCCAGTTGATCAGACCATGGAGGTCTCTTTTAAGAACCTTCACAACGTATCTACCGCTGACTTCAGCGTCCAGGGAGCTAAGCTGGACATGTCAGCACAGGATCAGGCCGCTGATAAGACCTTCACGGAAGCCGAAGAACCAAAAGAGGTCCGTTCAGATACTCTCTAGGTTGCTAGAATCTCTAATTTCAGGACACGACTTCTGAATCCAAGCTTCCAAACCAGACCATGGAGATCTCCTTCAAGAACCTCCATAACGCCTCCGGCGCAGACGTCAGCTTCCAGGGACCCATTTTGAACATCTCATCGCAGGACTCCGCCCCTGTCGATCAGACCATGGAAGTCTCCTTTAGGAATCTCCATAACGTTTCTGACGCCGGCGCTTCTCAATCGCAGCTGGACGTGTCCGTGCAGGATCAGATCGCGGACAAGACTCTCACAGAGGCTGAAGAGGCACAAGAGGTAACTTTAGGAAACTGTCCGCTAGATTTCTAGAATCCTGAGTTTTAGGACACCACTTTGGAATCCAAGACTGTCGATCAGACCATGGAGATCTCCTTCAAGAACCTCCACAACGTCTTCGCTCAAAGCGTGACTGCCACTGGGCTTCAGCTGGACATCTCCACTCAAGACTTGGACAAGACTTCTACCGAAGCCAAGGTACCCTTGACACCCAGAAGCTCCAAAATCTCATGACCCTGATTTTAGGATACCCCCAACTCCGCAAACCAGACCATGGAGATCTCCTTCAAGAACCTCCATAACGCTTCTGCCCTCAACGAAAGCTCTAAGGTCTCCCTTTTGGAGATGACCCAAGAGAGCATGGCTGAAGAGACTGCTGCGGATGACTCCCAAAGGGCGGATGTCACTTCCTGCTCTGAAAACACGACTCTGATCGCTGACGCTTCTGTGGATCACGTGCCGAATCAGCCCGAAGAACCCACAACTGAAGCCTCCTTCATGGAGCAGAACTCCATTTTCATCGGCAAGACTGCCACTCCTCCCCAATCCCCGATCCATGAACCTGAAACTGACGACTTCCCCATCGACCTCATGACCCAAGAATCGGTCATTGGCTTCTCCATGCCTACTAGGTCTCCCAAGGTAATTTAAGCACCTTAAACCCCCTCCTTGAAACCTACTTTTCCTATTGTTTAGAAGTCCGAAATTCCCGAAATGACTTTTACCGAAGAGAACTCGATCTACGTCGACAAGTGCGGAACGCCCCGGAAGATGAACGAGACCGTGTCCCAGGAGGCAATGGACGAGATTGTGGAAGAGCCTGAAACCCAGGAGGCCGAAGGCGTGGAAATCGAGGACCTGGAAAAGACTCTTGAGAAGGCAGAGCAGACTCAGGAGACTGTGGAACAAGCCTGCACCACTGAGGCTACTCCCGAGCAGATCGAGGGATCCTTCCACGACATCACAGTCAACCAATCCACGGTTGAGGTTGTGGACAACCTTCTGAACCAAGTCTATAATCCCAACGAGCGCTCTTTCTTCTTGTCCCAGATTCCTGAGTCTTCTCAGGAAGCTGAGACCCCTGCGAATACTCCTGTGACCACACCTGAGGAACATCCAAAGGAAGCTTCTGAGGAGCTCCCAGAGAAGCCAATCATTCCTGACCAGCTCCAGAACGCTGAGGAATCTATAGCTCCTGAAGCTATGAATACGACCGCTCCTGAAGCAGATGAGTCCTTCATGACCGCTGAGAACCTGTCCCAAGATCTCAAAGAGTCTCTGGACAACGTTGACGAGGCTTATAGGTTCTACTCTCCTATTGCTAAGGTAACACTTTGCAAGCTAAGATCCGTAGGCTAACTTACTTGATTCCAGGCTCGGAAGTGTGTCCAAGAGAGTGAACTGGATCAGACGACGATGGCGACCATCACTAACAGGTATGAGGCTACTACAGGCGGCTGAGATGATGGGAATTTGGCTTTTCAGGCTTGATGAGATCTCCTTCGTCCACCATGAAATGGCCCTGATGAATAGCGAGTTCGAGCGCAGTGAGAGCAAGAACGAGGTGAGTGGTCGATTGCTAGGTTGGGTTGAGGCTAGGCCTACCTTACCTTGACGAGCTTATCATTTAGACTCAAACCTGAGTACCCAAACCAAGTATTCAAACTTAAAAATTGCCAAACTTGTGATTTCTTAACGTTCCTCAATTCCAGGACACCGCCAACACAACCCTGAACGTGTCCACGGACCTAGTCAAGAACATCGAAAAGGTCGCCAACTCCCTTCGCCAGAAGAACGAGACTCTCCTGGAACAGAACTCCAAGTTCAAGACCGAGAACTCGCAACTTCTGGAAGAGCGCCAAAAGACCGAAGAAGCGATCAAGAAACTGACTTTCGAGAACCAGCAGCTGAGGAACGAAAGGGATAAGATCAACACGACTGCCGAGAATCGTCAAAGGGATCTCGAAGACTTCAAATACATCTTTGAAGAGAACAAGAAGAAGAACATGAAGCAAATTGAGACTCTTGGACGAGCCAACATGGATCTCCAGAACGCGATTGACTCATATGAAGCTGAGAAGGAGACTCTTACGACTTCACTGGTCGAGCTTCAGGAACAGCTGAGAACCCTAAGCCAGAAGATCTCCGAGAAGGATGACTCCTTCTCCGAAGAACAGAAGAAGGCTCTGGAAACCCAGGAGAAACTGGACCTCGCCGTTCTTCAGAATTCTGAGCTTCAGACCACCCTGGCTGTCCTGAAGTCGTCCCTGGAACAGACCCAATCTAAGGTCGGATCTCTGGAAGGCGAGCTCCTGAGCGCCTATGAGCATATGGAATCTCTCAAGGCCGCTGAAGCCAAGGTTTCCGAACTCGAAGAAGTCTCTTCAAAGGCCCAGAAAGATCTTAAAGAAGCCGTTGAGAAATCCAAAGCTCTTGAAGAAGAACTTTCCCAGGTCCAAACCGTTCTTGCCGAGACCCAGATCAGATTTGAGCGGGAGGAGAAGACCATGAAGACCGAAGCCAAGGAGCTGAAGACCAAGCTGAATGAATCCGAAGCCAAGATTGAGGAACTGAAGGACACCTCCTTAGATCTGGAATCCAAATCTGCTAACCTCGCCGCCGCTGAAGCCAAGATCCAGGAACTGGAGACCCAGATTTCCGAGTCTAAGAAGCAAATGGAGGTCCTGGAATACCAGGGAAGACAAGTCAAGGAACAAGCCGAGGCAGCCCTGAACCTGGCTTCTGAGAAGACGAAGAGTCTGGAAGAGGAACTGGAGAAGGCCCAAAGCGTTCTTGCCGAGACCCAAGCCGGATTTGAGGAACAGAAGAAGGCCATGGAGACTGAAGCCATGGAGCTAAGATCCAAGCTTCAGGAATCTGACGCCAAGATTGAGGAACTCAAGAACACCTCTCTGGACCTGGAATCCAAATCAGCTGACCTTGCGACCGCCGAAGCCAAGATCCAGGAGACCCAAGAGGCTTTGAACGAGGCTTCTGAGAAAGCTAAGAATCTTGAAGAAGAGCTCAAAAAGGTCCAAACCGTTTTCGCCGAGACCCAAACCGCTTCTGCCGCTTTGGAACAGGAGAAGGAGGCCATGAATACCGAAGCCGCGGAGCTGAAATCCAAGCTGGCCGAATCGGAGGCCAAGATCGAGGAGCTTAAGAACACCTCTCTGGATCTGGAATCCAAGTCTGCCGACCTCACCGCTGCTGAAGCCAAGATCCAAGATCTTGAGAGCCAGCTCGCCGAATCTCAGAACCAGGTCACAACCTTGAAGCCTTTCGAAGACCAGGCAAGCCAGCTCCAAGATAAATTGACCCAAGCCGACCAAGACCTTGCGGACCTCCGCCTGAAGCAGGAAGAGACCCAGAAACTCTTGGAGTCTTCCACCGCCGAAAACGCCTCCCTCAAGACCCTCCTCGTGGACACCCAGACCGATCTCGACCTCAAATCCCAGGAAGCCCTGACATTCGCAAAGGACACCCAAGCCCTCAAGGAGTCCAACGCCTTACTGGAATCCAAAATCCGAGAACTGACTCAGGAGCTTCAGGCGTGCGACGAGAAACTCGCCGAAATCCAGAAATCAAGCCAAGAGGAGACTGGCGCTCTTAAGATCCAAGCTGAGAAATCCGCCGAGTTCCAGAAGCAGCTAGAGGAAGCCAGAATCGAAGCCGATGAAGCTAGAGAAGAGCTCCAGGAAGCCGTCAAGAAGACCCAAAATCTGGAATCCGAGAACGCGATGCTCAAAGAAGCCGTTGGGGTCTTGGAACCGGAGGTGCAGGCGAAGTCTGCTGAGGTCGGAACGCTCCGGCAGGAAATCCTTGTTCTTAAGGAGTCGTCCCAGAATGCCGCCTCCATGCAGGCGGAACTGGAAGCCAAGAACTCCAAGATTGAAGAACTTGAAGCCGAAGCCACGAATCTCAAGGATACTGTAGCAGAGTTGAAGATGGAGAGCCAGAAGGTCGAAGGTCTCGAGAACCAAATTTCCGGCCTCAAGGAGACCCTGGAATCCAACAAGATCGACTCCGAAGCCAAGGCTTCAGAGATCCAGAAGCTTCAGAACGAGGTCCAAACCCTAAAGGAGCACTCCGAGAATCTGCTCGAAGCCAGAATCGCGCTTGAAGCCAAGAACGTCGAGATCGACCAGCTCCAGGAAGAACTTGCCGTCCAGAAGGAGTCCTTATCCCGGATGCAGGCAGTCGAAGCCGACCTTCAAGCCAAGACCCAGGAAGTCCAGAGCCTCCAAGCCGCTGCGGAAACCGCTTCCGCCGAACGCGATTCGAAGACCCAGGAACTGGAAGCCGTCAAAGACGAAAACGAGGCTCTTAAGCAGAAGATCCAGTATAGCTCTGAGCAGATGAACAAGATCAATTCTGAGCTCGAAAACGCGATTTCCGAAGCTGAAAACCTGAAACAGGTGCAGGCGAACTTCGAGGAAGTCAGCAAGGAAGTCAGCGTCGTTAAGGCTCAACTCGCCTCCAAGACCCAGGAGACCGCGAAGCTGGAAAAGGAGCTCACGAAGGTAAGATCCGATCTCCACGCGGCCAAGATCATCCAGGCTACGGTAGCCTCGAAGGACCTGGAAATCGGAAACCTCATGGAAGAGAAGGCGTCCCTGCAGCAGCAGATCCAGAAATCCCAAGACGCGGTCCAGGAGATCGAAACCCTGAAAAAGCAGATCGCCGCTTCTGGCAAGAATTCCCAGGAATCCAAGCTCAAGAAGCAAATCGAGAGCATGGAAGACGAGCTGGAAAAGTTGGACGAGGAGAAGGAAGAACTCACGAAGTCCATGTTGACCGCCCGACGTGAAGCGCTATCCCTGCAGGCCGAGTACGGTATCATCTCACCGGCCGAAGCCGCTAAGCAACTTGGCGACGTTTCCTACGTTCCACCGACTTGCAAGTTCACCGAAGAGCAGATGAAACAGATCCGGTCCTGGCTGGAATCGTCCAGTCCCTCCGCGCAGCAGCCCACGACTTCCAAGGCCGATGTGACCACGAATGAAGTTGCCGCCACTCCTAAGCGTAATCCGTAAGCATGAATTTGAGGTCGACTTTTCCTAAACAGGGTTCATTTCAGCGAACAATCGATTCTTAACGCCAAGACTCCAGGAAAAACGCCTTCAAAATCGCGGTACAACGACTCGTGCCGCCAATCGTAAACCTGCACACATACGACGCTATATTTTGTACCTAAACCACAAATAAACTCGATTATTTCTTGTCCACGGGTTCAGCGGTGCAGGCGACGGCCGAATTCATCCTCCCTTGGCCTTGACGAACGCGTCGAATTCTTTGTAGAATGAGGCGAATTCTTCTTTGGTCACGATCTGAAACGTCAGGTTAAAATCGGCTTTCTTTGTCCTAGACCCACCTTCTTGTTCTCAGCGATGGCGAAGAGAACTCGGTGCATGTAGAGGAACTGGACATCGGTTTGGACGGATCCGTGGCGATGTTTCCGGAGCTCCTTGACAATGTCGTGCATGTCGACCTTCTCGCCGGCATTCAGCAGATGTTGGCACATGTCCAGCCCGACCACGGTGCCAGTGCGTCCTGAAAATCATAAATTTGAGGCCCGAAAAGTGGAGATTTTCCTACCGATTCCAGCAGAACAGTGGACGAGGATAGGCATCATCGGGGTGACCTTGCGAATCAGACGCATCGGAGCCAAGTAGTTCTCAGGAACACCACGATCGGGCCATCCGTTCCAGTGGATCTGTTCCACTTTTAGGAGCTCCCCTGAGTGCGCCAGATCCAGCGAAGAACTGATCATGTTCTTCTCCACTTCGATCACCTTTGTGTTCGTGATCGTCAGCTGTCCGGAGGTCATCTAAAAACACAGAAAATCATAGGAAAAGTAGGCCTGGACTCACCGTTTCGCCTTCCTTCAGGGGCCAATACTGCTCGCACTTCTTCTTTCCCGTTTCCATGACGTTGCAGAGCATGACGATCGACTTGCACTTCTCCTGCCACACGAGACGCCAGAAGTCTTCCACCGTCTTCTCCGTGGGTCCCTGGGTGCAGATGTACTTCTTCTCGCCCTTCACGGGCACCCAGTTCGCGTGCACGTAGTCGTTGGAGTTCCCTGGTGGCCAGGTCAGCGCCACGCGGCCTTCGTCGCTGCAGATCACATCTGGAAAAATGGGAAATGAGGCACGAAAAATCAGGTTTTTGGCTAGGATCAAGAGGGACAAAAATGCACGAAATGGAGCTCCATATCGGTCATAAAAGATGCATCAAAAACTGGCCAAGATTCAG
The DNA here is from genome assembly GCA_000757745.1 of Steinernema scapterisci. Lineage (NCBI taxonomy): Eukaryota > Metazoa > Nematoda > Chromadorea > Rhabditida > Steinernematidae > Steinernema > Steinernema scapterisci. Next base: position 90,485 of record KN166176.1, read on the forward strand.
CCTAATTTCGCACGAATTTCCCATTAATTTAGACATGAAAAACGCTCAAAAAATGCACAAAATGAGGTTTAAATCCGCAATAAAAATGGGTCGTCTAGGCGCGCGAATGGGACAGCAAATACCGCCAAAGATGCTCCTAAAAATGGGTCAAGAAGAGCACAAATGTGGATAAATTTAGCTCTTCTAAAACCCAAAAATTCAAAGCTAAAATGCCCAATAAATGCCCGAAACATACCCTTATAGCGATTCTTGCCCATGTTGGCGTCGAAGGCGGTTCTTGGAATTTCCGACTTCAACGACAGCGCGCGAGTTTCGCTGAAATCCTTGGCCAGCTTCGCGACTCCGGTCTTCGCGGTTTCCATGCAGAAGAGCTTCATCATCTTCGTGTAATTCTCGCCTCCTTCGGTCGTCTTCTCGCCCTTCTTCGCTTGCATCAGCTTCGATTTCATCGCGCCGCCTCCGCCGCCTTTCTTCGGCTTCTGCTCCATCTGCGTTCCATCGTCGCCGTCGATCTCTTCTGAAATCAGGCGAAAATCATAAAGGTCAGGTCCCGAAGCGAAACTTACGGAGAGTTTTATTCTTGGTCCGCTTCGTGTTTTGGTTCTTCTTTGTTGCCATGACTGAAGCTTCCTTGAGAGCAACAGCAGCAGCGGTTCACTCGTGGCGCGGCCTCGATCTGCGGAGATTCCCTGGCGGAAGTGGGGCAAACGGGTGCGACCGGTTCCTAGGTTCGAAGAAGCAGGAAATGGTGCTCCGCGCAGG
>AZBW01000866.1:0-22787 GCA_000757745.1 Steinernema scapterisci
CTGCCAGACATCAATTAGCCAGAGAAGCCATCCCTAACCGGATGGCTTTTTTGCATTTTCAATATACTATTTCAACTCTGCTTTTTGACTATATTAAAGCATTAATGTGCTTTTCCTTGCTCAGTACCAATTCCTGTCTGTGAACGTAAAAATTGTCTGCGAAACATTTCCCGTTCCCTCTGACCCTGTTCTGATGTATCTGTGACAGAAAAGAACCATGCACCGGCAAATGCTACAATCATGGAAAATAGAGCTGGATACTCATAGGGATAAATTGGTTTTTCATGCCCAAGAATGCTAACCCAGATTGTTGGACCAAGGATCATTAGCACAACGGCTGTTATTAGTCCCAGCCATCCACCAATTAATGCACCTCTTGTCGTCAGTTTGTTCCAGTACATTGACAGCAAAATAATTGGGAAATTACAGCTTGCTGCAATAGAGAAAGCCAGGCCGACCATAAAGGCAATATTTTGTTTTTCGAATAAAATACCTAGCCCTATTGCGATAACACCTAGAAAAATAACCGTAATTTTCGAAATTCTTAATTCATCTTTTTCATTTGCCTGACCTTGTTTGATCACATTCGCATAGAGATCATGAGAAACGGCCGAAGCACCCGCAAGTGTTAATCCTGCAACCACAGCTAAAATGGTGGCAAAGGCGACAGCAGAGATGAATCCAAGGAAGAAATCACCACCCACGGCAGTCGCAAGGTGAACTGCTGCCATATTAGTCCCACCGAGCAATGCTCCAGTGCCATCTTTAAATGCGGCATTAGGGCTGACTAACAGTATTGCGCCAAACCCAATAATAAATGTCAGAATATAGAAATAACCGATAAATCCAGTGGCATAAAAAACACTCTTACGTGCTTCTTTGGCATCATTAACGGTAAAGAAGCGCATAACGATATGTGGCAAACCAGCGGTACCGAACATTAATGCCAATCCTAAAGAAAGCGCAGATATAGGGTCGGAAACTAATCCTCCAGGACTCATAATGCTTTGTCCATTTGAGTGAACGGCAATGGCTTCTTTAAACAGGGTATTGAAGTTGAAATTTACGGCTTTCATGACCATCAGAGCCATAAATGTTGCCCCTGCCAGTAACATGATTGCTTTAATAATCTGAACCCATGTTGTTGCCAGCATCCCGCCAAATAGCACATACAGAACCATCAAAATACCCACTAAAACAACAGCGATGTAGTAATTTAGTCCGAATAACAACTCGATGAGCTTTCCGGCTCCAACCATCTGTGCAATCAGGTATAACGCAACAACAACCAGAGATCCCACTGCTGATAACGTACGGATTGGACGCTGTTTTAGTCGGTAAGAAGCAACATCAGCGAATGTATAGCGTCCCAGATTTCTTAATCTTTCAGCGATGAGGAACAGAATTATTGGCCAGCCGACAAGGAAACCAATGGAGTAAATGAGGCCATCATAGCCGGAGGTATAAACCAGCGCTGAAATTCCCAAAAATGATGCAGCAGACATGTAATCACCAGCGATTGCCATACCATTTTGGAAGCCAGTGATCCGCCCACCCGCAGTATAGTAATCTGAACGTGAAATTGTCCGTTTTGATGCCCAATAAGTGATGTAAAGTGTGAACCCGACGAATAACAGGAACATGATAATTGCCTGCATATTCAAAGGGTGTTTTTCTACATTACCTGAAATGGTATCTGCTTGAGTGAAAATGGGGTAGAGGGAAGAAAATAGTGCGGTTGTTGATAGGACAAGTTTTCTCATTTTCTCACCTCATTGAGAATTACTGAGGTTAAACGGTCAAATTCACCGTTCGCTCTGATTACATAGACTCCTGTTAATATGAAAGAAATAAAAATAATACCGACACCGACAGGAATCCCACGAGTCATGCTGGAGCCTTCATAGAGAGGAGTGCCTAGCCACTCAGGAGCAAAAGCGATAAGGAAAATAAAACCAACATAGAGTATTAACATAATGGCAGATAACAACCAAGCAAAACGTCCACGCTTTTCAACTAATTCTTTAAAGTGAGGGTTGTTTTCGATTTCTTGATAAAGATCGGTACTCATCAGGCTATCTCCTTTTAGGTATTAAAGGACGAACCTTAAACAACATATAAATGTTGCCAGATACGGAGCAGCAACATTCGAGAGAATGCATGACTATCTGCCACGTCCCTGAACAGTTCTGTATTTTTTGATGATGTTTAACCAAGCCGCCTTACGGCGGCGTGCATATGTACTATATGTGTCTTCTGTTTGCCTTATGGCATATTTATTAAGGCATCACTATAGATTGCTTTTCTTCCAATAGTTTTTCCACAACGCCGGGATCAGCCAAAGTGGAAGTATCACCTAAGTTGCCAGTATCACCGGAAGCAATTTTACGTAAAATGCGACGCATAATTTTTCCTGAGCGAGTTTTGGGTAGTGAGTCAGTCCAGTGCAGAATATCCGGAGTCGCAATAGGGCCGATTTCTTTGCGAACCCAGCTTCTGACTTCGGTGTATAAGTCAGGAGAAGGCTCTTCACCATGAATTAACGAGACATAAGCATAAATCGCCTGCCCTTTAATATGGTGTGGTATCCCGACAACAGCCGCTTCTGCAATTTTGGGATGAGAAACCAGAGCAGACTCAATTTCTGCTGTTCCCAAACGATGGCCTGAAATATTCAAGACATCATCAACGCGACCAGTGATCCAGTAATAACCATCTTCATCACGTCTGGCTCCATCGCCGCTGAAATACATGCCTTTAAAGGTAGAAAAGTAGGTTTGTTCAAAACGATCATGATCGCCAAACAGCGTGCGTGCCTGCCCCGGCCATGAATCTGCAATAACAAGATTACCTTCACACTCACCACTCAAGGTTTCTCCGGTATTATCGACTATTGCAGGGTTTACACCGAAGAATGGCAGAGTGGCTGAACCTGCTTTGAGATCGGTTGCTCCGGGCAGTGGTGTTATCATGAATCCACCTGTTTCTGTCTGCCACCATGTATCGACAATAGGGCATTTACTGTTACCTATTTTCTTGTAGTACCATTCCCAGGCTTCAGGATTGATGGGTTCACCTACTGACCCCATAATCCGCAGTGATGTACGTTTGGTTCCTTCAATGGCTTTATCCCCTTCTGCCATTAATGCCCGAATGGCTGTTGGTGCGGTATAGAGGATATTTACCTGATGTTTATCAACAACCTGACAGAGACGATTCACATCGGGGTAGTTTGGCACACCTTCAAACATTAAGGTTGTTGCGCCACAGGAGAGCGGGCCATAAAGCAGGTAGCTGTGACCAGTCACCCAGCCAACATCGGCTGTGCACCAGTAAACTTCGCCGGGGCGGTAATCAAACGTATATTTGAATGTCAAAGATGCATAGACCAGATAGCCACCAGAGGTATGGAGAACACCTTTAGGCTTACCTGTTGAACCAGAGGTATAAAGAATAAAAAGTGGATCTTCGGCATTGAGCTCTTCAGCAGGGCAGTCTGGATTAACTTCCTTGGTTAACTCATGCCACCATAAATCGCGTCCGGTATACCAATTTGTTTTACTATCTGTACGTTTGAATACCACGACATTAGTGACATTTTTCACAGCCGGATTGCTGAGTGCTTCATCGACATTTTTTTTCAGCGGAACAACCCGCCCGGCTCGCATGCCTTCATTGGCTGTGATGATTAACTTAGCATTTGAATCGATAACCCGACCGGAAATTGCATCAGGAGAAAAGCCGCCGAAAATTACAGAGTGAATCGCGCCAATCCGGGCACAGGCCAGCATGGCGACAGCCGCTTCCGGCACCATTGGCATATAGATAGCGACAACATCACCTTTTTTTACTCCGAGCTTTTTCAGTACATTGGCGAACTGACAGACATCGTGGTATAGCTCCTGATATGTAACATGTCTGGATTCAGCAGGGTTGTCCCCTTCCCAGATAATGGCTGTCTGATTACTTCGCTCCTGCAAATGTCGGTCAAGGCAGTTAGCGCTTAGGTTAAGTGTTCCATCTTCAAACCAGCGGATGCTGATATGCCCAGGGTCGAAAGAGGTATTTTTTACCTTTGTATAAGGTCTTATCCAATCCACAATTTTACCTTTCTCTCCCCAGAACCCTTCAGGGTCCTGTAGTGATCGTTGGTACTCTTGCAGATATTGTTGTTTGTTTATCAGGGCTGTTTCTGCAATGTCAGCAGGAATAGGGTGCTTAATTATTTGAGTCATATTTTTATCTCCTTGCAATTGTTAATACTATGTCAAAACAAGGTTAACTAAAGTGTAAGAAGAATTTTTGTTTCTTTTTTGCGCGGAAGATCACGCAATAGAGAGAATGGATTTTATGAATTGAACATTTAATGCTGTGTATTTGTATAAAATATATTGTTATTAATTGCCTGATTTTTGGGAAAACTAACTAACCAATGGATTTCATTTGGTTATTTATTCTTATTTATAGATTAAACACAAAAGGAAAGGAAACCACAGCGACAATATGGAATTGATAATCATTTGCATTAGTGTTTGATTCACTATAATAATCCTGTTGCTTACAAGGTGTGATCTTCATCCCCAATAAATAAAGGGTGTATGTTTTTAAACCACTGGAGATTTGATATGAGTCATTCATTACCTTCCTTACCATATTCTTACGATGCTCTGGAACCTCACTTTGATGAACAAACTATGATTATTCATCATACCAAACACCATCAAGCCTATGTTGCAAACACCAATTCCGCACTGGAAGCCTTCCCTGAACTTGCTGAGCTGGACATTGATGATCTGGTTCAGCAACTTGATATCATTCCGGCTGATAAACGTACTTTCATTCGTAATAATGCTGGGGGCCATTCAAATCACAGCATGTTCTGGAAGGGGTTGAAATTAAATACGGTTTTATCCGGTGTTTTAAAAGCAGCGATAGAACGGGATTTTGGTAGTGTTGATGCTTTCAAAACAAAATTTGAACAGGCAGCGGCAACCCGTTTCGGTTCTGGCTGGGCCTGGCTGGTACTTAAAGCTGATGGCAAACTCGATGTTGTTTCTACTGCAAATCAGGATAGTCCATTGATGGGAGAAGATATTTCCGGTACTTCTGGCTATCCCATTTTAGGGTTGGATGTATGGGAACATGCTTATTATCTGAAGTACCAAAACCGCCGCCCCGATTATATTAAGGCATTTTGGCATGTCGTAAATTGGGATGAAGCAGCAAAGCGTTACGAAGAAAAAATTAAATAATTATTGAAAATCATTCTCTTATATAATGTTGGTCACTACAGTGACCAGCATTTTTTTATTGCTCATAATTTCAACTATATTGGCTGGCACTTTTCCGTTTTACGATTGAAGGCACATAATGAAAAAAAAGAATATGGTCATGATGGCCACAACTCTTATCGTATCCTCTTTACTGACAGTTGGGTGTTCACAGCCTAAAACGAGTGCTGAACGCAATGCCAAGCATTTTGTTTATGCCTCTAATGATGACTTTGATCCCAATTTCAGAACCCAAATATACGATAGCATCACACTTTCTGTGCCGCTTTTTGAGCAGTTCTGGCAGATGGGTAAAAAAGATAAGGAATCAGGGGTAACGCCCGAAGAGGCACAGGAACGCGTACTTTATTTAAAAAGTGATGAATTTCTGAACTCTATTCAAAGAACATCACACTTTGCGGGTAAGGCTTACAAAAATAGCAAAAGCGTTTCACCAAAATGGCGCAAAGCCATGTCTGAGGGAATATCAGCTACCTACATGGACGGTTATGAAGGCCGGGATTGATGCCTTCTGTTGATCAAATCCTCTGTGCCCCTCAGAGGGCACAGAGCAACGCTTGCTGCGTTTATTCAGTCAGGATAGTATTTGCATAGTCGTTCAAGGAGAAATGCAAATGTATTACCCACAGGTGTATCGAGGCAAAATAATATCTTCCGAAAAGTATGGTATCAGTGCGATTAACAAGCTATTGGTAAATGGTCTTTTACAGCTTACTTCTCTTGGTCTGGAAGGTGATGAACAGGCTGAATCCCGTTATCATGGCGGGCCTGATCGTGCACTTTGCCATTATCCTATGGAACATTATCTATTTTGGAAAAGGCAATTCCCTGAATTAACAGAATTATTTGTACCACCATTATTTGGTGAAAATATATCGACGGAAGGGATGACAGAAGAGAATACTTATATCGGAGATATTTTCCAGTGGGGAGAAGCAATTATCCAGATAACGCAGCCTCGTTCTCCTTGTTATAAACTTAATAGCGTTACCGGTATTGAGAATTTCGCGGCCATAATGCAGGATAGAGGCTACTGTGGTTGGTTATACCGGGTTATCTCTTCAGGTGTAACGTATGCGGGGGAGCCAATAAAACTTCTTAGTCGTAATAGTGATGTTTCTGTGAAAGAAGCTATTTCCATCGCTTTTCATAGCCCATTTGATGCAGAACAATATCGTCGTTTAATGGGGGCTGCCGGGCTATCAGCCAGCTGGAACCTGACGATGCAAAAGCGGATATTGCATGGAAAAATTGAGGATTTTAACCGGCGTTTATTTCATAGCTGATTAATTTATTGAAATTTTTATAATAGGTGATAATTATGCTTTTATTATTGCTATAGTAATCGCCTATATTTTATTCTCTTTTTTTAATTTGTTATTTTTCTTACTAAAATGAATTTAGTGAAATTTCAAATATTATAAATATTCGGTAATAATTAGCCGTTAAAAATACTGATTAAAAAATAAACTAATAATGTTTCTTTCAATTATAAGGAGTTAGTTAATTTATCTCGTTGTGACTCACGACGTTCTTATATTGGCAGGGAACAAATAAAGAAATAATATGAGTGTCTTATGCGTTATCATATGCCAAAGAGTGAACACTGATACGACACTCTTTGGCATGTATAAAACACTATTACGGATGAGCAATAAGCCCTATAGCTTCATAGACCTTATCTAGCGTCTCCTGAGCGCGAGCCTGTGCTTTTGCTGCACCTTCTGCCATGATTTGGTTAAGTAGTGCTTCATTATTACGGAAATGATGGAAACGTTCCTGTAAGGCAGACAGCATTTCACTAACAGCATCAGCAACAGCACCTTTCAGATGACCGTACATTTTTCCTTCGAATTCAGCTTCTAATTCAGGGATTGTCTTGCCTGTTACACCAGAAAGAATATCCAGCAAGTTGGAAACACCCGGCTTGTTTTCCAGATCATAACGGACACGAGGCGGCTCTTCGGAATCAGTAACTGCACGTTTGATTTTCTTGGCGACAGATTTTGGATCTTCCAACAGGGCAATGACGTTATTGCGGTTATCATCAGACTTCGACATTTTTTTGCTCGGTTCCTGTAATGACATTACGCGAGCGCCTTCTTTCGGAATGAAAGGTTGTGGAATAGTGAAGATATCACCGTGAAGTGCATTGAAGCGTTGTGACAAATCACGGGTTAATTCAAGGTGCTGTTTCTGATCGATGCCTACAGGAACCTGATCAGCCTGATAAAGCAAAATATCAGCCGCCATCAGGACTGGGTAATTAAACAGGCCCGCATTGATGTTTTCCGGATAACGGGAAGACTTGTCCTTAAATTGAGTCATGCGGCTAAGTTCACCAAAATAGGTGTAACAGTTCAACGCCCAAGCCAACTGTGCATGTTGCGGAACATGTGATTGTACGAAAATAGTGCTTTTCTTTGGATCAATACCACAGGCAAGGTAAAGTGCCAGCGTATCCAGCGTACGTTTTTTCAGTTCTTCAGGGTCCTGACGTACGGTAATGGTGTGCTGGTTAACAATACAATAGATGCAGTCATATTCATCCTGCATCTGAACCCACTGGCGTAACGCTCCCATATAGTTACCGATGGTCAATTCACCGGAGGGTTGTGCGCCGCTGAATACAATAGGTTTCTCTGTTTTTGGTTTCGCTGCTGTGGGTTCGCTCATTTTATTACGCTTCCTGTAAGTTCAAAGTTGGTAATCCAATTGTTGGTAGTAAATCCGGAAAATTATCCAATACATAATCCGGGTGGTTTAATGCTATTGATTCCCCATAGTTATACCCATAGGTTAAGCCGACACAAGGGCAACCTGCCGCCTGCGCAGCCAAAATATCATTACGGGAATCACCAATAAAAAGCAATTCGTCTTTATTTAATCCAAACATGCCCATTGTCAGATACAGTGGTGCCGGATGCGGTTTTTTCTGTTTAACATCGTCTCCCCCCAGTACCAGTGAAAAGTATTCACTGATGCCGAGAGATTCCAGCAATGGGGCAATAAAAGGTGTTGGTTTATTCGTGATAATCGCCATCGGCAAATTATGTTTTGCCAGTTCAGCCAAAGTTTCTTTGACATGAGGAAAAAGTTTGCTGCCCGTTGTGACGGTAGTTTCATAGAATTTATCGAACAGACTGCGGGTTTCACAGAACAGTTCAGGGGTAAATTCTCCGGCTGCCCATTTCAGTGCACGCTCAACCATGATATCCGCGCCGTTACCCACCCAAACAGCAACGCGCTCTTTGCCTGCTGCGGGCAGGCCTTTGGCGAGTAGGGCCTGATCCAAAGCATCTGCCAGACCTCCGGCGCTGTCTACCAGCGTTCCATCCAGATCAAATGCAATGGCCTGTACTGCTTTTACTACATTTTTTTTCATCACGTTGTCCGTCGTTATGCCACTGTTGATAATTCACTGCGCATTTCGTCAATGACTGTTTTATAGTCAGGCTGACTGAAAATAGCAGAGCCTGCAACGAACATATCTGCACCAGCCTGAGCTGCTGCTGCAATGTTGTTGGCTTTGATACCACCATCAATTTCGAGACGGATATCATAGCCGCTTTCATCAATGATTTTACGGACGTGGCGCAATTTATGCAGGGTTTCCGGAATGAAAGACTGGCCGCCGAACCCAGGGTTCACTGACATCAACAAAATAACGTCGAGTTTATCCAGCACATAATCAAGATAGCTGAGAGGTGTTGCCGGATTAAAGACTAAACCGGCTTTACAGCCGTGATCTTTAATCAGCTGTAGGGTTCGGTGAACATGCTCACTCGCTTCGGGATGGAAAGTGATATAGGTTGCACCGGCCTTGGCAAAATCGGGGATAATACGATCCACAGGCTTTACCATCAGATGAACATCAATGGGAGCGGTAATACCATAATCGCGCAGCGCCTGACAGACCATCGGGCCAATTGTCAGGTTTGGTACGTAATGGTTATCCATAACGTCAAAATGCACAACATCAGCACCGGCAGCCAGCACTTTTGCGGTATCTTCGCCCAGACGGGCGAAATCTGCGGATAGAATGGATGGGGCAATCAGAAAATCTTTCTTCATTATTCTCTTCTCCAATTCATTGTTTATCCCCGTTATTTTAGGGGCTGGAAACCTCAATCACTTCTGGCAGTATAACGCCAAAAGTTCATCAACTTTACTGCGGGCAAGAATATTTCTGCTTATTGTCCGGCGGGCTTTAACAATGTAAAGGGAAGCATGATGATACCATTCACGTGTCATCGGTGTGTCATGGTTGGATATAAGCACCGGGATGCCATGTTGAAATGAAAGATTATAGGCAAGCCGCGACAAATTTTCCTGATCTGTCAGGTTGAAACTATTTGTATGGTAGGCAGTAAAATTTGCTGTTGCCGAAAGAGGTGCATATGGAGGATCGCAGTAAACCACGGAGCCTTTTGGGGCATTAGTTAATGCAACTTCATAATGCTGGCAGATAAAAGTAGCCTTCTGGGATTTCTCAGCGAACCAGTACAGCTCATCTTCCGGAAAATAAGGCTTTTTATAGCGTCCGAAAGGAACATTAAACTCGCCGCGTAAATTATAACGACAAAGGCCGTTATAACAGTGACGGTTAAGATACAGAAACAACACGCTGCGATGGAATGGGTCCTTGCTTTTGTTGAACTCTTCTCTCAGACGATAGAAGGTTTCAGACGTATTGTATGCTGGTGAAAATAAGGGACGGACATGATCAATGAATTCACCCGCACGAAATTTTACCGTGTCGTACAGGTTGATCAGATCACTATTGATATCTGATAAGATATAAGAATCATAATCGGTATTCAGGAATACCGAGCCTGCGCCAACAAATGGCTCAATTAAGCGTTCGCCCTCTGGCAGATGACGTTTAATATCATCCACCAAGGGGTATTTTCCACCGGCCCATTTTAAGAAAGCGCGTTTTTTTTTCATGCCGTCAATAAAGTATTCAATAATTTCAGAGTCGCAGATTGTACTCTGTTTAGGACAGCATATCAGCGCCTAATCAAAATAGTTTTATTTTTTCAGATCTTGATGAACCTGTTGTAGTTTTCTTACCCAGGGTTTTTGTGTCCGAACGTCTACAGGGAGTGAGGCAATCGCTTTTTTGGCGTCAGAAGCGGAATTGTAGCTACCGTAGATCAAAATAAACCACGTCTTATCATTACGTTTAGTTTCATAAACTTTGTAATGGGAAAGGTTATTCTTTTTCGCAAAAGCAATCAAGGTATCCGGGCGACTGGCGCTACTCAATTGAAGTGTAAACCGATTTGCCGGTTCTTTCAGCAGGTCTTCACTGACATTTGCGGTGCTTTGCTTATTCTTCACCTGACGGTCAGTGGTTGCGGGTTTTGTGGTTACCTTGTTTTGTGCTTCGGTTTTTGGCTGTTCAACCGGTGTTACTGTTGTTTGCTTTGCACGGTTATGTTGTGGTGTGGTCGGTTGTGAGGATGGCTGATTTTTCTGTTCCGTATTTTTTTGTACAGCATCGTTGATATTACTTTGTTGCTGGTTTAAAGCGTCAGAAATATCACCGGGTAATTCGACACGCTGATTATAGCCATTCGTTCCGCTGTCAGGGGAAAGGCTCTGGCTGGGGGTACTGCTGATTGGCGGCATACCTATTTCATGCGGATGATTAGTGCTGGAAGAAGGTACGGTTGTGGATGGTGCTTCCTGTGTACTATTTTGCTCATTGCCGGAAGGTGATGAAGAGCCGGATAGGTTGATACTTTTTTCGACTGAATTCGGTGACTGTTGCTTTTCGTGTTCTGTTGGCGACTTCAGTGCAGAACTGATAGCAATGATGAGCAGTAGAAGCACAAGAATGCCAACCCCAATCATCATTTGTTGACGGGATATTGCCAGTTTTGGGTTCTGCTTCTGAGGTCGTGATCGCTGAGGGGGACGATCAGAGGTATCGGGTTTAAATTCGTTTTCTGTTTTTTGCTTGTTTTCTGATTTTGATTCGTCCATATGCCCTCCCAGCCGAGATAATACTGCCAATTGCTATATGACTAATGACTAAGTGATAGGTTTGGCGGCCTGACCTAACTGAAACTGATCATATTATATCCATTATCTGGAAATCTATCGGATATATCTATTAATGTAGCCATTTTATACCAAACAGCCAGAAAATCGGGGATCATTCTCTGCAACGGCGGATGGCATCTAATATGACATCAGTGTTGATATCAGCACAAAGTTCAGCTTTCCCGATAGCTGTGGGTAGTACCAGACGAAGCTTACCCGCAGAGACTTTTTTATCACGCATCATATGGGGCAAATAATTTTCAGGAGGCATTTCAGCCGGGCCATGCACAGGCAATTTTGCTCTTTCCAGCAGGCTGATAATGCGTTGCGTATCCTGACCGGAGAATGAGCCAACAAGTTCAGAAGCCCGTGCTGCCATTACTATTCCTGCCGCGACGGCTTGCCCATGTAGCCAGACGCCGTATCCCATTTCAGCTTCAATAGCATGCCCGAAAGTGTGGCCGAGATTTAATAAAGCCCGCATCCCAGAACGTTCATGTTCATCTGCGGCAACAACAAAGGCTTTCAGTTCACAGCAACGACGTATGCAGTAAGCCATAGCCTGATGATCGAGATCCAATAATTTTTCGATATTATCTTCAAGCCAGCTGAAAAACTCACCGTCCAGAATCACGCCATATTTGATCACTTCAGCCAGGCCTGCATATAGCTCTTGGGCTGGCAGGGTATTTAAACAGTTGAGATCAATGACAACAGAGGCGGGCTGGTAAAATGCCCCAATCATGTTTTTACCGAGTGGGTGGTTGACCCCAGTTTTGCCACCAACAGAAGAGTCAACCTGAGAAAGTAGAGTGGTGGGCACCTGAATGAAACGGGTGCCGCGCTGATAGCTGGCAGCAGCAAAACCCGTCATATCACCGATGACACCACCACCGAGAGCGATAAGCGTTGTGTCTCGAGCATGGTTATTTTCCAGTAAGGCAGAAAATATATCATTGAGCACAAAAAGTGATTTGTATTGTTCACCGTCAGGCAAGATAACTTCATTCACCCGAAGGCCCATATTCAGCAATGTGGATTTCACCTGTTCAAGATACAGGGGAGCCAGTGTTTCATTGGTCACTATCATGACCTGCTGACCAGATTGCAGGGGCCTGAATGCTTCACTGCTGGAAAACAGCCCTTGGGCGATGGTAATTGGGTAGCTTCTTTCACCTAACGTAACAATCACTTGTTCCATATCAGCTTTCGCCTTATTTTTTGCTGCGGATTGAATCCACGGAAATTAATTTTTTTCCAATAACTCAATAATTTGATTAGCTACAACTTTGGCGCTTTGCTCATCTGTCCGTATAGTCAGGTCAGCAATTTCCTCATACAGAGGATTGCGCTCATCAGCCAGATTTTCTAAAACTTCACGTGCTGGTGCATCAACTTGAAGTAAAGGGCGTTTTTTGTCGCGCTGGGTACGAGCTAACTGTTTTTCGATGGTTGTTTCTAAATAGACGACAACACCACGGGCAGACAGACGGTTTCGGGTTTCTTTTGATTTAACAGAACCCCCTCCAGTTGCCAATACAATGCCTTGTTTCTCAGTCAGTTCGTTAATTATTTTTTCTTCGCGTTCACGGAAGCCTTCTTCGCCTTCCACATCGAATACCCAGCCCACGTCAGCTCCGGTACGTCGCTCAATTTCTTGATCGGAGTCGTAAAACTCCATATTGAGTTGCTGAGCTAACTGACGACCAATAGTGCTTTTGCCGGCACCCATAGGCCCAACCAGAAAGATATTGCGTTTCTCTGCCATGTTTTTGGTATTACTAAGACTATTTGTTAATGATAACCCGCCCCGCCAATCAGATTAGCCGCGGGACCTAAACTGAAACCTCATGAGTGAAATGTGAGATCAGATGGAAAAATTATCTCAGCACATCAGCCTATATTGCAACTATATAAATCCGCACGAACCGATTGAGTTTGGTTCATGCTTTTTTTCTGGCTGACTGTAACACTACCCATGGATATTTTTCGGTAGGTTTTTGCTGGTAATAAGAGACCTGCTCACTCAATTAGGTAATCCTTGTATGCTAAATTACTCTCAGCGTCAAATCCATAAACAGGTCAGACCAAGAAAAATGACTGATAATAGGCTGGAGAAATCACATTCTTTACCTTCAACAACCTGATAAATATAATTATATTTTTAGATGGTTAAATATCAGTCAGTTGAGGCGTAATAAAAATTACGAGTTCCCTTCGACTATGTCGTTCTCCTTGTTGGTTAAATAATACTCCCAATATAGGAATTTCTGACAGGTAGGGCACTTTTTGCAGGCTGGCGCTTTTTTTCTGTTGAAAAATACCCCCCAGAATAAGTGTTTCTCCATTTTTAACGGTAACTTGTGTCATTATTTCCTGTTTATCAATCGCCAGATTTTCATTTCCTCCCTGATTAATGGGAAGGCCGGGAGCATTCTGGCTGATCTTCAGCATTAACCGGATTTTTCCGTTCTTTAAAATATGTGGAGTGACTTCCATCCCTAATACAGCCTCTTTAAACTGGATCGTTGTTTTATCCTTATCCTGAACGATATAAGGAATATCAGAACCCTGCTTGATACTGGCTGGTTGCTGGTGTGATGCTGTCAGCCGTGGGCTGGCAATAATATCCAGTTGATTTTCCTGTTCTAGCGCACTGAGTTCCATTTCCAGCAGATTGGCATGGATACGGGCAGCATTCAGCACTAACCGATGGCTTTGATTACCGGCAGGCTGATGCAGGTTCAGACGGTTAAAACCCAGTGAGCGATTTTGCGGATCAGCGGTAATACCCCAGTGAATACCTAATTCATGCAACGCTTCTCTGCTGCTGGTAACAATATGAGCCGTAATTTGCACCTGCTGTTGCGGCGAATCTACTTCTTTCAGCCAGTTTTTTATGCGTGTAATGGCATCAAACTTATCTTCTAATATCAGGCTGTTTGTTAAAGCGTCATGTTCTACTTTTCCCCATTTTGTCAGTAAAGCAGGGGTATTTTTTTGCAATTGTTCTGTTATTTTTCCGGCATCAGCGTATTGCAGGGTAATCACCTGATATTCGATTTCCTGATCACCCGCTTCTGACGGATGGAGTTCAGTTACTTCATCTGCCATATTTTCATCGGCAGGATTGTGAGGAGGTTGAAAAGGGTCTCTCATGCTCATGGAAAAAGCAGTTTCTTCTTGTCCGGTTTCTTCAGCGCAACTGAAAAAGGACAAAAACAGGAGTGCCAGTAATACATAAATACAACTCTTCATTGCTGCTTTACCTCATGATTTATATTTTCCCCATGGCTCATATCTGCCAGTACCATACGGACGATCAGACTATTATCGGCAGGGGTAATTGTGAGGTGTTTAATCAGCAATAATGGCCGCAACTGCTGAATTTCACTGAGAAAAAGCAGCAATTGCTCATAGGTCAGTGACAATATGATATGCCATAAGACCTGATGACCTTCTTTGTGGCTTTTCCATTCCATTAACTCGCTGCCGGAACGGGTTAAAGGTTGTTGGAGCCGTTTAAGTACAGTTGTTTTTGTGGGGGCTGCTTTCGTAGGTAATGTCATATGACCATTTTGATTAAGTCTGGCGGTTATCTGCTGGATTTGCTGGTGAAGCTCCGTTAAAGCCGGTAATTCGGAAAAATGGTTTTGAGATAATGTAATGCTGTTTCTCTGTTCTGTTATTTGGGAGCGGAGAGAGTGGATAGCATTTTTATTGCCCTGCCAGACAAAAAAATAGAAACCTAATATAAGGGGGATGATCACCGCTTGCTGTAATAAAAACAGTTGCCATGCCGGACGGAATAACCATATCAGATAATTATTTTTCATCACTACTCCCTATTAACCAGTCAGCATCAATGGTGAATATCCTGAGGTAATCTTCCGGTGTTGTAGTCATTTTTTTCAACCGGACATTGATAAGTGACTGACTACCTGTCAGGTTATCCAATAAATCAGATACATCTTCATAGCTCTGACTATTGGCAGCAAAAACTAATTGGCCGGTATCATCACTGAATGTGGTAAGCCAGCTTTTTTCCGGTAATAAGTGAGGAAGCTGACGGAATAGTTGTAAATACCGCTGATTCTGATCCATTAATAACTGTTTTTTCCTTAATTGCTGGGCTAGCTGTTGTTGCTGATGAACAGCTTGTTCTGTTTCATTGATCGTTTGTTTTAATTGCGTAAGCTGGTGGTTATTTTCAGTAAATTGGTTCTGATATTGAGCAATTTGTTGTTTTTGCTGGATTGAAATGATTGCCAGAACAGTAACCCACAGGAACAATTGCAACCCGAGGAATAGTGTCCATTTATGGCACTGACGTCTGAGTCTTGTCTGCCGCCAGGGTAAAAAATTAACCTGATGCATCATTTATCATCCGGCCTGAGTGCTAACCCTGCTGCTATTGTGAAAGCACCCATGTTTTCCGGTAGCGGAGGTTGGTAATGGCGAAATGCGGGCAGTATATGCCAGAACTGAGCGGACTCTGTTGGTACGGGTTGTTGTTTTGCCGGGGCAATATTAGCGGGTTTTTCATCACTGTAATAAATCGGGTAATTTTCTCTGTCCGGCGTGAGGGGGAGCTGGCTGATGACCTGTGTCAGACAGGGGGCGGATTGTGCGGATATCAGCCCATAACTGAAAGGCAGACAGGCCGGAACAAGCCATAGCCAGTCTGTTTGGCGTTTATGAACCAGCCAGCTGTTATCTGGAATACCGGCAAATCCGGCTATATAGCGTAGTGCGCAGGGGGCAATATCGATGGCATCAGGTGATAAACCAACTTCTGCGAGCAGACTGAGCCAGAAATTGAGATCTTTCTGGCGGGTTGCACTTATACAGATTTGTTGCTCGTGTACCCGGTAATCGAGAGCCAGATCAGTGGTGGGAAATTGCTTTTCAGCATTAGCACGCACAAACCAACCGAGCTCCGGTTCCTGTAATGAGGTGTGCTGAGGCAGGGGAATTTGCTTCTGCAATGTTTGTTGAACTGGCAATGCCAGCCTTAATTTCACTCTGTTAGGTAATATTTGGCGCCAGTGCGTTAAAATCTGGCGTAATTTTTCTGGATGCTGTAACCACCCACCGGAGATAGTGCTGTTTGGTATCTCATTTGATAAGGGTGCTTCATTAAAATTTAATAGAGAGTACTGCCAGCAATGTCGGAGTTGCCACCCATTACGGCGTTTAATGGCAGCAAGCGCACTAATGTAATGATCATGAATATCCAGGCCGATATACCATTTAGATGGGTACATGTAGTGATTTCCTTATCAGTGATTAGTTATTAATGAAAGGTCATATTCATCGTGTTGTATAGCCTTTATACTACGTACTAATCGTTTATAAACTGCCTCATTAACATGGCGTGAGAAATTTCAGGTGAAGTTCATAAAGTATTTTTTGATCCTTGTCGTTGGTTGCATTTTCTTGGGAACTGCCTCGATTTTTGGTTTGTACAAATATATCGAGCCACAGTTACCTGATGTAGCGACTTTAAAGGATGTCCGATTACAGACACCGATGCAGGTGTTCAGTGCTGATGGCGAACTTATCGCCCAATACGGCGAAAAACGTCGTATACCGCTTACCCTATCCGAAATGCCTCCATTGCTGGTAAAAGCCTTTATTGCTACGGAGGATAGCCGTTTTTATGAACATCACGGTGTTGATCCGATAGGTATTATTCGTGCTGTCTCAATTATGATGACTTCGGGTCATGCTTCTCAGGGAGCAAGTACCATTACGCAGCAGCTTGCGAGAAACTTTTTTCTTAGCCCGGAAAAGACCCTGATACGTAAGGCGAAAGAAGCATTTCTGGCCATCAGAATTGAGCAGATGTTAATTAAAGATGAAATTCTTGAGCTGTATCTCAACAAGATTCATCTCGGTCATCGTGCTTATGGTGTCGGAGCCGCAGCGCATGTCTATTTCGGCAAAAACGTTAATGAATTGACGTTGAGTGAAATGGCGATGATTGCCGGATTGCCCAAAGCGCCTTCAACTTTAAACCCGCTTTATTCTCATGAGCGGGCAACCAATCGGCGTAATGTGGTGCTGGGCCGTATGCTGGAAGAAGGTTTCATTACTCAGAAACAGTATTATCAGGCAAGAAGTGAAAAATTAGTTGCCCGTTATCACACGCCGCAGATTGCGTTTTCTGCACCTTATCTGACTGAAATGGTCAGGCAGGATATGATTAATCGTTATGGCGAAAATGCGTATACGGATGGTTATAAAATCTATACCACGGTGACACGTAAAATCCAGCTGGCTGCTGTCGATGCCGTTCGTACCAATGTGATTGATTACGATACTCGTCATGGTTATCGCGGTGCTCAGGAAGTGTTATGGAAAGCAGGCCAACTGGCATGGAGCCAGTCTCAGATTATCAATAAGCTGAAAACTATACCAAAATATAGCCCTCTGGTGCCTGCGGTTGTGATGAAATCTGATGCAACTCAGGCAGAAGTGATGCTGACGGATGGCAGCAAAGTTCAACTGACTATGGCTGGTGTCCGCTGGGCACGTCAGTTCAAAACGGACAGCCTGCAAGGGCCGGCTCCACAAAGTGTTAATGGTGTGATTCGGGCTGGTGAGCAGATCTGGCTCAGAAAAGTAAATAATGTCTGGTGGCTGGCTCAATTACCGGAAGTTAATGCGGCGCTGATTTCCATTAACCCGGTAAATGGTGCGATAGAAGCGTTGGTTGGCGGATTCAATTTTGAATTGAGTCAATTTAACCGCGTTACTCAGTCATTGCGTCAGGTTGGTTCCAATATTAAGCCATTCCTGTATACCGCAGCGATGGATAAAGGGCTGACTTTAGCATCATTGCTGAATGATGCACCTATCAGCCGTTGGGATGCTGGTGCAGGTACGGACTGGCGCCCGAAAAATTCACCGCCGACCTATGATGGCCCGATTCGCTTGCGTCAGGGGCTGGGGCAGTCCAAGAACGTGGTGATGGTACGTGCTATGCGTGCAATGGGAGTTGATTATGCGGCGGATTATCTGAAGCGTTTTGGTTTACCGGGAGAAAATGTTGTCCGTACAGAATCACTGGCACTGGGTTCCCCTTCTTTCACACCAATGCAGTTGGTACGCGGTTATGCAGTGATGGCGAATGGTGGCTATCTGGTTGATCCTTATTTCATTAGCAAGATTGAGGATGATGCGGGAAAAGTTCTGTTCGAAGCAAAACCTAAGGTTGCCTGCCCGCAATGTACCGATATTCCGGTGATCTACGGGGATACCGCGCGTTCTATTGAGCTGTCCGAAGACTCGATTGAAAATGTGGCTCATTCTGATATCTCCCAAAACTCAGTGTTACTACCTCAGCCGGATCTGGAAAGTGTTTCACCTAATGTCTATGTAGAGGATCAGCAGTATGCTCCGCATGTGATTAGTACCCCACTGGCATTCCTGATTCATGATGCCCTGAAAACGAATATTTTTGGTGAGCCGGGCTGGATGGGAACAGGCTGGCGCGCAGCCCGTGATTTGAAGCGGCATGATATCGGTGGTAAAACCGGGACAACCAATAGTTCCAAAGATGCGTGGTTTTCTGGTTACGGGCCGGATATGGTGGCAACGGTCTGGATTGGTTTTGATGAGCACAGCAGAAGTCTGGGACGGACTCCGGTTCTGAAAGGGGAAGGCGGTGCGAAAACGGCTCAGCCAATCTGGGATGACTTCATGAAAACTGCACTGGAAGGTGTTCCGGTAAAAATGATGGAACCACCGGAAGGTATCGTGTCTGTCACTATTGATCGGTCTACAGGTAAGCTTCCTACTGGTGGAAAAAATACCCGCGCAGAATATTTTATTGAGGGTACTCAGCCGAGGGAGTATGCCGTACCTGAGGCAGGCACAACGGTCATAGAGAACGGAGAGACTCAGGAATTGTTCTGACGGAGTTTCCCATATTCATCAGAGTATTGAAATAATCTAAAAAGGCGCTGTCAGGTAACTGATGGCGCCTTTAATTTGCATCACTACGATTATTCATTTTATCTTTTACTGCCATTCGCGAATGGCTTTCCACCATCCACAGCCGTATAGTGAATATGAAGATTGATATCTTTTAACCGCCATACAGGTACAAGCCCCGGGTAATAAAAAAATGTCATCGATCAACTTTGCTTGCACGTAAATTTGACGTTGATAGCACGGTAATCCGTTGGTTTTTGACTTTTTCGATATCAGCCCGCCGTTCGCTGAGAAAACGGGTATTTTTTTGGTTTGCATCTTTTTCAACCATCTGAATCTGTTGATACAGTTCAACCAGATAAGCCAATGGTTCATCATTGGCTTCGGGTAAATCCGGGAAACAATAAAGATCCTGATTATCGTTAAAGAGTGTTTTATGACTAATCTGTGAATGTATATTATTTGCCATATATGATTACCTTTGAAATAGAAATGTGGTTAAAAGAGAACGGCATTTCTATTTTCCATAACACCTTTTCCATAACACCTTTTTCATAATATTAAGTTATGTTTCCGGTGCGATTGGAACGGTTACACTATGGCCTATTATTGTGGGCTATCCAGCCTAAAATATATTTCGGATCTGATCGTTTATAAAAAAGTTTTTATTTCAATAGGGTTTTTAAGATTATGTTTAATGAAGAAAAAGAAAAAAATTATCAGGAAGATATTGTGATGATGGGTATTAAAGATAGCTGTCTCTAATACCCTTTTATCATATAGTTATACTATTACGCTTTTCTATTGATAGGATAAGCAATCATCTCTGCTGTAGGTAATTTTAACCTTTTTCATTCAGATAGCGTTGCGCAAAGAATAAGGCGCTGACATTTCTGGCTTCGTTGAAATCGGGATGTTCAAGTAGGGACATCATGTCTGCGATAGGCCAGCGAACCTGCACCAGTGGCTCCGGCTCATCTCCTTCCAGAACTTCAGGGTATAAATCCTGTGCAATCACGATGTTCATTTTGCTGGAAAAATATGAAGGCGCCATCGTCAGTTTTGTCAGTAACTCAAGCTTTTTGGCTCCTAATCCCACTTCTTCCTTTAATTCACGATTAGCGGCTTCAAATATACTTTCCCCCGCATCAATCGCACCTTTAGGAAAACCCAGTTCATACTGTTCAATGCCTACAGCGTACTCACGTATCAGGAGTAATTCATTGCCAATCACCGGAATAATGAGAACCGCTTCATGATTGGCTGGCTTCATTCGTTCATAAATACGTCGGGCTCCATTACTGAATTCAAGATCAACGGATTGGATGTTGAATAAACGAGAATGGGCAATATCACTTATATTCAATATTTTAGGCTTTTTCAGTTCAATCATGCTTGCCCCTGATGGTTGTTGCGTATTTAAACTTTGCTTTAATATGGCGGATTATGTTAGTAAATGATAGCGATTATCGCTTGTATGTATTTTTGTTATTATCCTGCTTTGCAGAAAATGCTGTCTTTTGTGAATTAGTGTGAGAAAATTTATATAACATGTTGTAAATAAAATTAAAAATAGAAGACGAGAATAGGAATAACCTGATTCTGAGAATTTCTTTGGATTGTTATTTTGTCAGTTTCTGTACTGCTGTCATGGGCGTGGAGAAAAAATGAGTTCACTGGTCATTATATTGGCTATTTTTATCATTAGCCTGACTATAATGGTTTCCTTTCTGACTTTCAGATGGAAGCGGTCTGATAACGCGCATTATATGTCATTGAAGACTAACACAGCCACCCGTAAGCTGAATGCAGTTGAATTTCAGGTGATTGAAGCTTATTTGAAAAATATTCTGCCGCAGACGAAGTCAGACAGAAGCTATATGTCCGGCTATCCGGTATTTCCCATCAGGGATAATAACGTTTACACCATCAGCCATACCATCACCCGTTTTTCTGCTGTTTCTGGGGAAAAGCAGCACTGGCGTTACTATATTGATGAAACAGAACTCTATTTCCCTGCCCTGCTTGAGCCATTCGTTAATCAGCGAAATACCATTGATATTGTTGAAACTTCGTCAATACCGCTGGTAATTGCCGTGAATGGTCACAGTCTGACAGACTATCAGCAAGACTTGTTGGTCACACCGAATATCAAAAAAGCAGCGCATGCTTCAATTCAGAAAAACGGTAATTCGAATGCCAACCTGTTGTATCTGCGTAAAGAAACCCCGGAAGAGTATCGCCTGCGCCACTCCACTGGTATTCAGGAAGGAGCATTAATGTGTGTTGGCTTATCGTTGTGGTTTCTGGCACTTTTTGTACCTTCACCCTTATTGCCGTGGCTGATGTTGGTTTCTGTTCTATTTATACTTGCCAGTTTCTGGCCGTTTTTCAGGCTACCATTTTCACGCCATTTATTGAATATAAGCTGCTTCAGCGGCATCTTGAAACGCTGGGGAGTATTCAGCGAATTTGAGCAGGAAAATAAAAAAAATATCTCTCTGGGAGGGGTTGATCTTGTTTACCCTGTTCACTGGGAACCCTATATTGTTCATGAGCTTGATCAACACACTGATGTGGAAATGTACTCCAATTGCCATGTTATCCGTCAGGGGCCGCATCTTTCATTGCATGAAGAGGAAAAGCACTACCCTTATCAGCGTTACCGGAAGAATCAGATGCTGGTGGTATTTTCTGTCTTAGCTATGCTTGTATTGTATTTTTATCAGCCTGTCAGTTTATCGATGAAATTAAGCTTTGCGTGGTTACATGGCAGTAACACCAAAGTCATTACTGATGTCAGTGAATTATTGAGTATGCCGTTGCGGGAAGGAGATGTTCTGAGGGTTAAGGGTACGGGAATGTGTTACATGCCGCCAAAGTCAGAGAAGCTTCCCGGGCAGAGCCGGCTTTCTTTTATGCCGTTTGACTGCCTTGGTATCTATTGGAACAACGGTAATTTATTGCCCATACCGGAATCGGATATTATTAATAAAGCATCGGCGTTGCTGACAACGGTAAATGAGCAACTGCGTCCCATGGAACATAACCGGAAATACAACCCCAGTCTGAATGAAGTGATTGCTAAATCAGGCATGACATTACTCGATAATTTTTCTCAGATTATTTTGAAGACGAATGCACTTTGTCAGAAGGAAAATGATTGTAGTCGGCTGAAAAATGCACTGGTTAATTTAAGTAATGCCAAAAGCTGGGATGACCTTTTAAGTCAGACAGAAAAAGGGAAACTGAATGGAACTAAGGTACTATTGCGTTCAGTGAGTGCTGATGCATTAGGAAAATTAGTTGATACGACCACGGCTTCATTTATCTACCGGGAAACTGACAGGTTCAGTATTCTCCTGAACAGTCCTCCACCGGGGGGCGTTTTATTGATGAGTGATGAAGAACGTCCATTAGTTGAGTATCCTGTTACAGCACTTATTACTTATGATGCCACTGCATTGCAGCGGTGGCATGAGTTATTACGGCTGGTGGGGG
>KN166179.1:0-34043 GCA_000757745.1 Steinernema scapterisci
TGGGGGGGGGGGGGGATGCAAATTGGCCGATTGGGGGTGACGCAGCTTGAGTGGCACGAGGAAATAGGGAAAAACGATATAATTTCACTCCGAACTAAACAGTCGCAACATCTGTTTCAATCCAGATTTTATTCTCGGATTCCGGAATCTTCTCTAATTTATCAATTCGCTGAGGAAATCCTTCAGCTTCTGCGGCTGACCAAACATCCGCTTCGCTTCCACGTTGATGTCCTTGTCGTCCAACGCGTCCGGTGGCAGAAGACGATAATCGCGGACGTATTTCTCGTAATTGTAGATCTCCTTAGCCAAAGAATCTTTGTTGCTCCGTTCTTTTAGAACCTAAAGAAAGGTTAAATTTGAGTCACAAATCTTTCTTTCACCTTGAAATACTCGGTATACTGCTGCGGAGTAGGCAAGGGAAAAGCCATGGTTGTGGGATACGGTAGGTGTTTGGACGAGAGCGACTTGACCCGCTTGATGCTGGCCAAAGGAATCATCGCTTGGCCCGCCAAGTCGTTGTAGGAGAGAACATCGTGGTCGAGAACGGTCAGGCAGAGACACGCGCCGTTAGTGAAGAACATCTCCTCCGGGATCAAACTAAAATGGGAAATTTAGAATCTAGGCAATCCAGAAGCGGCTTACAATTGAAACGACTCATTCCAATACGGTTTCAGTGTTTGTTTCTTCATCTGCGTTGACTGGGCCGGAAAGCTGATCAGCGGAAAGAAACTGCGCGGGTAGATCTCCATCCGGACGTAGGGATCGGAGGACTGGGTTAGCCGGTCCAAGATAGGAACATCGAATCCGCTTATTACTAAAATTGAAAGTTTTAAAATTGAGATTTTAAGATGCAAATAATACTGTTGATGTGGAGGATTATCTGCTGGTTGGTCGAGCGGAGGTAGCCGAGCCGCATCATCACCTTCGGGACGCGCACTTTTTCCTCGGGCGACTGTCTTCGGTTTGGCCAACTGGCGCATAAGTCCGCCAGGACCGAATAGTACTGGAGCGCCACGTCCTGGGTGGAAACTTTGTTCAGGTGGATCCGCTGGCCGAGGGTTCCGTTGCGGCAGAAGGGAACGCCGAGGAGGCGGCAGATGCTCTCGCAATCTTTCTGGAAAAGAGGATTCAATTCTAAACGTTTAACGGACATTCAATTTCAGCCAAAAAACATGTTTCTTTGGAGCTTTACAATCCTCAGCAAACAACAACACGCTTCATAACCCTCAAAAAAGATGTACACCGCGTAACGCAAGAGATTCTCTAGCTCTTTCCCGCAACTCACTTCCACTTCGGCGTAGTATTCGGCCTGCTGGCCATACAACATCGTCTCCAAAATTACACCTTCCACGACTTTCCACAATGCATCGCGAGTTCTTCCAATAAGCGATGGGTGGCACGTCGACTCGATCAAATTCGCGCTCCTTTCCAGGTATGTCAACAAAGAATCCGCGCGTTCGTTCGCCAACAATTGCCTCATGTAGGATCTCTGTAAATGGTCTTTAAGATACGTACGGGATCGCAATTCAGCTCACGATAGTTCGTTTAGAAGTCTCCGCTGGGTACATTGTAATCGCTTCAGCATGCTCCAAGATGGAATCCCGCTTCAGGGCACATGCATGGTTCAGCAAGGAATCCACGATTGATACACAGGTCTGCAAATTGTCAAATAAACTACGTAAAATAAGTTTCGAAAACCTTTTGTGCGGCGGAAAACATGTGGGACATCGTAGATTGGACTATGGTGTATTCGTGGTCGCTCAGGTGGTTTTTGAGGCGATCGATGCGGAGGAATCGGTGATAATTGGAAGTTAGCTGGAGTTGGACGTGTTCCAAGCTGTTCGCGAATCTGATCACTCGGGAAGTAGAAGTTTGTTCTCGAGCGTATTCCGTGAGGCGGATCGCATAAGAAGTCATACTGTCGCTGAGTATCTGCAAAGGACTATAAGGATATCAAGCCATAGATCAAACCCAAACTAACACTCGTAATCTTTAGAACACAAGTCAAAAGAATCTTCGGTCTGGTCGGCCTCAGCCTCAGCAAATCGTCGCAAAGTGCCTTGCAGAGTCCCAGGAGCATCACCGCGGAATCGCAAATGTTTCCCTCGGTGGAGTGCGGATCCTCGCCGTCGCTAAGAACTGCCTTCGCGATACATGCCTTCACCATTCCGCGCCAGGCGTACGTCCAAAAGACGCAAGAGTCTTCGAACCACTCCTCAAAACAGTTCAACTGCAGAGTCCTAAATAGGGAATTCCTTAGTTCAAGCTTCCCAGTAAATCCATACGGAGGGTTGTTGGCGTATACGAGAAGCACTCGTATCCCATCAAAGAGCTGCATTGACTTCTTCGTGTAGAACGTTAAATCGTCGCGGTTCCTTGGTTCCAGAGTTTCAGCTGATGTTCTGAGGCCGTTACATATCAGCGCGCTTAGCTAAAATTCGAAATTAGATTCGCGTACACCCACAAAACTAACCTTGGAGTCGAGCGATTCTAGGACCGCGTGAGCATAGGTGATGTTGAACTGGTTGAAGAACAGAGCGTATTTGTGGCCGAACTGGCGAAACAGCGACTGGATGCAAAGGACCACCGAGCAAACCTGTTTTAGGGTTACGGGACCCTCGAACTTCGTCTTCATTTGTTCGATCCACGCATCGGAATCTCGCTGAAACTCAAATACATTAGGACCTCGCGTTTAAAAGAAACCTGGATCAAACGCTCTAAATAAACCTTAGCATCAAGTATCGGGCAGATATCCAAGTGGTGCTGCCATATCTCCAAGTTGCAAATATTCAGTATTTGCCTGAAAACAAGCAAATATCACCATTCGTAAACGAGAAACTTACTGAACAGAACAGGTAAACTCATAAAGGAAATTGGAGTTTTCGGGCGGAAAGAAGACACCCGTTTTGGACTTCGAGAGCACTTTTTCCATGAAATCTTCGGATTGCTTGCTCAAGAATTCGCTCTTAATATTGCCAAAAAACTCTTATCCCTGACCAAACATGAGGAACTTACGGATTCCCTGGATTCCTCAGCGGTTTTGTGAGACGAACTCCGGATCTGCTTGAGAAAATTGTCGACGGCCGCGCTGTCGATCGACATTTCGTTGGTTTTCCATCCCAGGATCACGGAAAGCGTTCTAAAGCACGAATAAAGTACGGCCAACAAATGATGCTTACATGAGGCGCCTTGAGAGAACCGGAATGTCGTAGAATTGGCAGATTTGCCGCAGAAGGGCGTCCGAAGAGTCGCAGAGTTCGCCGGCGTATTTGTGGCTGAGGGCGATATCGCTCTGGAAGCAGAAATTGGATAAAAAACCGAAAAGTGACTCCAAGATTTAAATGCATTCTGGCTTTTTCGCAAACACGGTGCATAAGATCTGTGCCCAAGATCTGCAACTGGCTTCTCGTTGCGAGCAAGCAAAGAAAATAAACGCGAAAAGCTGCGATGCCTCGCCGCTGATACGAACGTGTGACTTGCATCGATTACGGTAGGACTTACGAAATCCGGCGTCGAGAGAGTCGAAAGCGGGCGAATGAGAATGATTCCCTTATTCCCGCATCCACTCACCTCCATCAGAAGCTCGTAGTTGTACTGCATAACGTGGCGAATGAGCTCAATAAGCGCCTCGACCGCGAATCCGTCCGCGGAGAACTCCGTGTTCCTCTAAAATTCATTCATTTAGGACCTGAATCGGAAGCTTCTTTTCAACGATGATGGAGAAGGTACACGAAGAATCGTTTGGCATGGCGACGCGGTTCTCCTTGGACTTCTTGTAGTCCTTCAGCTGGATAGCGAACCCTTCGCCCTTGCAAGAGTGGAATCGAACCCATCGCTTCAAGAAAGAATCCGTTTTCCGGAGCGATCGCCTCGCCGGACCCGGAGCGACCGAAGACGCTGCCGAGGGCGAACCAGGAGAAGCGCAATCGCTTTCGTCGTCGACACAGAAGACACGAAGAACGACGGAATTCGATTCGCCGATATCGCTGAAACGAGTTAGGAACGAAGAGTTCAGGTAGGCAAATATTCTGGTAGTTTGGATGATCTCAGAGCAAGTGACGGATGAAGCTTACTTTCAGTGCTCAAATAACTCACATCGTTGCAGGTTTGTTCGCAGTCACCCGAAACTCTCTGGCGACTTTTGCGTTTGCCGACTTCTCCACGACCACCACGAAGTTCTCATTCCGACGACTCGAAATTGTAACCTCCACGGAAAACCGAATCTGAACACAATTTCGGGTATTTCAGGGACATTTCCACCACCTACTGAATGCTCAACGTCGTTCAGAATCTCATTATGCGCCCGATCAGGGAAGTTTGCCACCTAAAACGAGAAGAAACCGAACATGAAACCTGGGAATCGTTTCGGACTTGTTTCAAGTGCTCGACCAGCTGGTATGTTTGTCCGCCCCGAGCCGCTTCGGGGGATTCGGAAAGAAGAAGCGCATTCACC
Source organism: Steinernema scapterisci (assembly GCA_000757745.1). Lineage (NCBI taxonomy): Eukaryota > Metazoa > Nematoda > Chromadorea > Rhabditida > Steinernematidae > Steinernema > Steinernema scapterisci. The sequence goes on from KN166179.1 coordinate 4,454, forward strand.
GCCTGACGGTAGAATTCCTCCCGCATGGCGCGACGATTTCCGATCGCCGATTGCGCTTTTAACGAGCGAGAAAGAACTGATAAGAAGCGAAGAGCGTCAACAAACGAAGGATTAAAAGAGTCGATGACGCCGGAGATGGCCACGGGACGAGACTGTGTAAGCAGAAGAGTTTTATTGCGCCTGGAGAAGATAGGAAAGACAGCAGCAAGTGAATCTGGTGCTTGGAATAGATACAGGGAAGATACACATGAAGATTCGATCACAGAATTGGGTAAGTTTGTATTTAAAGCTTTTGCAGAAGTTCAGAACTTCGTGACGATGAGCGAAGCCGGTCGGAGGGTGGCGAACTCCAGCTGCGCCCTCAAACTGGCGCATTCGCGGCGTGTCGAGGCGATTTCCTCGATCAACTCGTTCCTCCGCTTCACCTCCTTCTCGTATTCCAGGCGCCAGTCTTCGTTTGCGGTGGGCAGAGGCTCCGGTTTGGAATTCTGCACCGCAGTCCGTTCTGCCATCGACAGCGTCGCCAGGAGTTTCAGAACCTTCTGTTTCTCAGCAGAGATCTCTTCGAGGAGGGCGCTGTGCGTGGCCATCAGCTGCTTCTCTTCGAACATGTCGATGCTCGGCCCGGCGTCCACGGCGCGTTCGTGGGAACTGGAACTCGCGCTCCCTCGGGCTTCGTCCACTTCAAGGCTTCCACTCTCTTCGCTCCGTTTCGCGGAGATTTCTCGAAGCTAAATTCTGGCTTTCAGAACCACTCCCCGGCCTCCACTTCTCACCTTTCTCTTCATCGTGGTTATCGCGGTCTGTATATCCCAGATCTTCTGCTCCTCCGACTTTCCGTCCAACTTCAGTCGATTCAGCTCCGTTATCTGAACTCATAAAGTTAGCTCAAAAACAATGAATCCCCTCACCTTATCGTGCAATTCGTTCAAAACGCTGATCTGTTTGTCGATTTCGGCGCTCAGTTCTTCACTGGACTCTGGAGGGTTCGCGCAGATGTCGTGGGGCTCCCTCGGCTCCACATATCTGAAAACAAGTTGATTTTTAGGAATCTGAAGAAGAATGCTTGGGATGAGTCATTCGGATGTCGAGCGAGAGAGAAGTTGCTCCCCGTGAGAGGAAAGTGGTCGCGCGATCTTTGAGAATGTCCTAAATCCACCACGCGAACAAAGGAAGAAGCGCAGTCGACAAAAGTCGATCGGATATTCTCCTTCTTCGATGCAACTGCGCCTAATGGATCGCCTGGCGACTGTCACAGTCGCTGTTTTTGTTTGCTTGCTGGCCGCCGTCCGCGCCGAATCGCTGATTCGCGGCTGCAACGACATCGAGGACCTCCAGAACGAAGCGGCCAATTTCACCGAATTCTGCTTCTGCAAGGCGAATCCTCCCACGAAGAGCGTCGCCTTGTTCTGCACTTACGGCTCCGACAGCCTCCAGTTGGTCAACGCGCTCGACGCCGTCAACGAGAGCGATTACACCTTAACTCAGGTAGGTGATTGCAGCAAGTCGTGGGTTACGGTATTAGGGTTTCAGCTAAGCATCAGCCATTTGAAATGGGAGGATTCGCAATTTTCGAAGGAAATCGCGCTGAAGATGGGATCGAAGATGGAGGAGATGGTGATCGGCCAGTGCGGGGCTCGCGGTCTCTCGATCGATGCGGACGCCTTCGATCATCTCTCCGACTCCTTATTCACCCTAAGCGTTTACGACTGCGGACTCAAATCGATCCCGGACGCCGTGAAATCTTTGAGCGCGGTGCGAAAGTTGTCGTTTCCGGACAATCTGATTAACTCGATCGACGCCGCACCACTCAAAAACAAGCAAAATGTGAGTTTGAATTGCTTTTCTCTTAACTCTGAGCGTCATTTCAGTTGATCTACTTGAATCTTGAGGGAAATTTCATCAACAATGCGGAGAAAGATGCGTTCAAAGGAGTCGATTCACTAAGAACGCTTCTCATCGGGGAACACAACTACGCAAATGAAACTCTCCTGGAAGAGCTCCAGAAACTCCGGGGATTAGAGGTACGTTTCAGAGGGGAATCCCGAATTAAACCCATTTTAAGATTCTCGATATGACAAAGATGGATGGAGTTGTTGAAATAGAAGAGCGCCAGTTCGAAGGAAATGAGAACCTGCAAACGCTTATCCTAAACGGGTGCAGCTTGAAATCGATAGGAAACGAAAGCTTCATCGGACTCAGAAACTTGAAACAGGCAAGTGAACATATAAGAATTGGAGTTATAAGGGCTGTTTCTAGTTGGATCTGCGCCTGAACCTCTTGGAAACCGTCGCCAACGAAAGTTTCGCCGACGCCGCGAGACTCGAGAGATTGTCGCTGGAGGGAAACTTCCTGAAGACGATAAACGCGTCGATGTGGAATGGACTAAAAGGTGATAGGGCAGCGAATGAGGGAGATTTGGAACGGAGGAATTTAGGCTTGGAAGCGTTGGATTTGGGCTGGAATGAGCTCGTAAATCTTACGAGCGGCGCTTTTGCGCCGGCCGGGAAAACGCTCAAAAACCTAAAACTCTCGAACAATGCCAAGTTGGCGCTAATCGAGGAAAACGCTTTCGAGGGCTTAATGGATCTGCGAGTCCTAAACGTTAGCAGTTGCCGCTTGAGGGAAATCGCCGCCTCTCTCTTCCGCCCCTTGGCCTCCTTGGACACGCTCGACTTGTCCCACAATGAACTCCTGCGGGTCGATTCGGAAGCGTTTGAGGAACAAAGAAAGACGTTGAAGGTGCTCAAACTGCGCGACAATCTTCTCCGAGGATTCGACGGGGCGATTGTGGACTCATTGGAGAGCCTCGAAGTCCTCGATATCTCGAATAATCCTTGGCTCTGCGATAAGAAGATCTTTTCTCGTGAGTGAGATATTCCAGAATTCCTTTCGAAATCCATTTCAGTAATTGGCGCAATCGAGAACAAATACAAACGCGCCTTCGAGGAGAAAAAGGACTTTTTGCTGGAAAACGCGAACAGCACATTTTGCAGCAGACCCTACAAACTCCGCTTCAAATCGCTTTTTGAACTCTCGGAGGATGAACTCGAAGAGTAAGTTAAGGTAGCTGGGCATTTATAATAACCTAGATTTCAGGTATAACGAGGAAATGGACACCACGACGCCGCCGACGATGACCACCACCAGCAACGAAACGGAAGAGGCGGTCGAAACCACGTCGATGTTCAATTTAGTGGGTAATCTAAAAACGTATCAGAAAAGAACGGAAATTTAGGCGCTGCTGGTGGGAGACTCGTCTTCGAACAAGTCGATTCTACGCGAGGACATTCGAAAAATGCCTGAGTTCGACATCAATGAGAGATGGGCCGACGACTTCAAATCCGGATCTGAACGCACTTGGATCCAATTCGCCATGATTGGTTCCATTGTTCTGATTACGGTAGCCATTCTGGCGACCGTCGTTCTGCATCTCAAGGTACGAAAATACCGGAAATCACAAGCCGTTTTCTATTTTCAGAAAAGGCGATCAGCGGAAACCGCGCGAGAGGCGGAATCTTCGACTGTAAAGATGAGGTAGGGATAATAAAGCGTTGCTGGGATATAGAGGATCTCGTGATTTAGTGAGATGGAGAGCGGAGTGGACGAAGTGAAACCAACCTCTTGAAGACGACGTCGTCGAACAGGCAATTCATCTGGAACTTCTTGGTATTTATTGTGGTAATAAACGAGTAGATCTTACGGATTCCGAAGAAGATTCCTTGCGGAGGAGATTCGTGGCGTTGTAGAGGAATATTCTGACGACGTTTCTGGTCATATTCAACACTGGCTGCAGGATCACGCCTAGCGCTGGGACGCTCATTTTATTGCTGCTGTGCTAAAAAAGGAATTGTATTTAACACTGAAACGTTTATACTCGGTTCTGCGACTCGGATGAGCCTATGCACTTACGTGGCTTATCACAATCTGAGCATGAATGAAGACGTAGGCGAGGAGGACATAATTCTCTTTCGGGAGTTTTCGGAGCAGCGACTTCAGAACATCCACAACAAAGCAGCGGCAATAGTCGTCCCCAGGACATGGACACTCCTGGGCGACGCGATCGAACTCCATCCGCAGCTGATCCGTGAGGATATGGTGCGGGAGTCCTCGCAGGAAACGTTTCAGAAGCCCGGCGGCATTGTGTGCATCTCCGAAGTAAATTGGACCGCCAACTTCGTTAATGATCCGCTCCAACTCGTCAAGGCGCGATTTCGGGGCGCAGATTCGGTAGATTCCTTCCAATTCCAAGCCTGTGAGATCCAGAAATGTGTTAATTATCAGTGTGATTCCTCCTCACCTTTGTCGTTGACATATTCGATGCACTGCCTCACCACCATCGGAACCGGGACTCCATCGTGGCTTTTGTTGTGCTTCACAGCGTCCTCTAAACAAGCGGAAGGTCAGAACACCCTAAAGAATTCGAAATCTTACCCAGCGGAACTCCAAAAACGTAGCGCAACGGCTTCAGATCAGCTGTGGAAACGCTTCCGCGCTCGGAATCTTCTCGCTCGACAACCGGCGATTTCTCCTTGTTCTTCTCCTTCTTGTCCTTTCCACGCTTCCCGAAAACCTTGCTGGACATCCTTGGATCGAGGATTCGGGGCCAACTTGTCGATACACGCGTTTCGCTCTTCCCCGACCCCACAGTCACGACCTGACGCCCAACTCTCGCCGACTGTCAGGCAGCACAAAAATGGATTTCGAAGACAAGCATCCCGGAACGAGTAACCTGATCTCTGGAACGCCTGTAGATTTAAAAGGAGATTTTGTCCACCGCGAACCCGAAGGTTTTGAATTCTCTGGGAATTTTGGATTTCGCCGTGTTTTTCGTTGATTTTGTGGAGAGTTTGTGGACGCTACGCGTGGACAGATGAGCTGCTCGACGATGAACGCGATTGAACCGTTTCTGCAAATTCATCTCTATAAAATGTTTGTCGTTTGTGAAACTATGAACAACGAATATTTCGCTTTGCGGAAATGGATTATGTGTTAGAATCGCTTACTCTTTGCTCCGCAGGCGGTTAACGAGTTTTTTTTATGTTCCAGGATGGATTACACCAGGAAACAAGTCGCCTCATTCATCTCTCCCTCCACAAGGCCCGGAGGCGCACTTTATGGATTCGTGGATCCGGGAGAAACCATCCTTCGGGTCCTGGACGCTCTAGTGGCCCGAAGAGATATCTACGACAACGGCGATGGATCCCTCTTCGTCCGCCAGTTCATCTCCGCGATCTTCGCCAATCGGGATATCGACCTCGTCACCGTTTCCACCCAAACGCAAACCGGAAGAATCGCCTTCGACCAGATTTTCCAGCTTATTGGACCTCACACAAGCGCATTCAAGGTAAGTGAATGATCTCTGAATCCAGTGAATTCTAAGAATATCGTTCAGGCTATGTGCGCAGACCGGCAGATCTTCTTCGAGTTCTTCTCGGCGTTCTGCGACCACATCAAGTCCATCGACGTGGATTTCCCCCGTGCTGACTCCGGAATTGCCATGGAGCTGATGACCGAGTTCACGCTCTTCTTCTTCCCGATGGACGAGAAGACCCTCTTCAACCATCCCGTGATTAGCGGAGTTTACGGACGTCAAACTCAAGCCAACCGCAGCGGAATCTTCGGCGCCGGCGACTCGTTCTTCGACAAGCCGAAGTCCGGACCTCCACCTTCGCTCTACGACGGCGACACGGGAATCCAAAGTTCCGCTTTCGTCAACTACTACCAGTGCATGGTCCACAACTTGTCCTCCGTGCACCGCTGGCCAACGATTCTCCAAGTCCACGTCCTCCGATTTGTCGTCAAGCAATTCTACGTGTTCCTCCTGTGCAAGACCGCCAACAGCTACGACCAGAGGAACAAGATGAAGGTGCTCAACGACCCTCCGATGATCGCCGAGATGCAAGACTTCTGCGAAAACCTCTTCGACCGCTGGCCAATGGAGTACACATTCCGGACCGTCATGGGTAGGTCCACTACCGAACGTCCAGCTAAGCCTAATCCTAACTTTCTAGATGTATGGGTCACCTTCACGAGGCCATGGCGGTACTCGATGCAGTACGGAACTGTTTCCGGAGTCAACATGGGCGACTACCACGGCTTCATCGAGCATGCTCGGCCTGTCATCCTCTACCCGATCCAAACCTTGGCGCATCGGCTTCAGAACGCCGACCTCTGCAACGTTCATGTAGCTGCCGCCTTGTCATATCTATATGAGCTGCTCGGGAAGACGTTGATGCCCGAGGTCTTCGACATCTTGGGATACGATATCGACGTTACCAAGGAAGCTCTCAAGAAGCAAGCGGCAGCCGGAGTCATTGCTGTGAAGCGCCGTGATTCGTTCCTCAAGATGAAGTCGGAAGCCCTGGGATGGTGGCGCTGGTTTTCTGACGACAGCCTCGGCGAGTGCGCGAAACTTAAGGAAGCGCTGGGCTACTACGGAAGAATGGTGGCCTGTGATATCCCAGTTCCTCCTCTAGAGAATTTCGAAGACAGCCAGCTGGAATTCAATGAAATTTCCAGGGATCTGGAGCCGGACCACAAAGTGGATTCCACCACCGGACTCAAGAGCCTAACAGCTCTTGGTCGCAAACAGGTTTCGCATCCGTCTTTTATCACTTTCAACGAAACCCAATCCCCTTCAGGTTATTCTCGGCCAACGCCGTTTCAATTTCTCGGAAGCCGTCAAAACAAGGCCTCGGATCTTGAACCCACCACAGTGGTATGAGAACGAAACCGCGGCTCGCCTGATCTTCCGCTTTTGCGAATTCCTCAACACGCTGCCCACGACGAAGAAACTCGCCGCTGCTTACGGCCAGTGGACCTTCATCGGCATTCTGTCCTTCCTCGTGATGGAACCTCCATACCCACGCAGAAGCATTCCAGCCTTCTCTTCGAACGTCGGCAGGCGAGACGCATCGCCCAACATCCGATTTATGGCGTCGTACCCGTTCTTGATCGTCACTTTGTTCTTTGTTTTGAGGTTCCTATTGCTGTTCTTCATTTAATCCCGATGATTCCTTCAAATACCGGTATTCTCTAAAGGTTATAAATGTATGCGATTAACTGATGTTGGAAATAAATGAATCGATGTCGATGTGCTATACTTGAACCCCAGAAACTCCAAAAGGCTGGACATGGATAACCGATCCCTCTGCAAAGTTGAAATCGACTGCGCATTGAAGCGGTAACAGTCGAAGGAGTCAGGAAAAACAGGAGAGTACAATGCCGTCTGCTCGCAATAAGCCCCTTGAACTGCCAAAGCGCACAACGAAACTTGAATGGAATGTAAATTGCAACAGTTGATGTGATTGAGGGCTAGATTATAAAGTTTTACCCGGGTACACTTCATACGCAATATTAACATGAATGTTCAAAACTCCGCTCACACTCCGTTCTAGTGCCGCTTGAAAGGCCTGCTTCCGGTGTTGCGGTTTCTCTTGAGATATTCGCGCCGCTGGGGATCCTTGAAGTTCGACGAGGACGGGGAACGCTCCCGAAGAACAGGTCCCGATTCGATCTTCTTCTTGGTCTTCTCGATCTCGGCAAGGACGCTCGCCTCGCGGTCCTTCTGCTCTTTGAATTCAGCTTCGGATCTAAAGATTTAAAGCCATGATTAAGGAGAATGAGGCGGATTAACGACTTACGTGGTCAGTTGGTTAATGAGATCACTGTGTACGGATTCGCATTTAGAGATCCAGTCCGAAAGCAGCTTCGTCATCTCCACGATCTCCATTTCTTCGACGCCTCGCGTCATCCACTCCGAGAATTCCACGGTTTCTTCGCGGCAGTTCAGGCGTCCGTTGCACACTTCGGCGTACTTCGCGCCCACGAAGATATCCTCCACGGCGCGCACGGAGTCCAGGCCCAGCTCCGTTTTCAGCACGCCGTAAGGGACCGTGTAGCGCTTGGAGGCCAACGTGGCCAAGGTGAGCTGCCGGAGTTTCAGGAGCGCCGCTTCGCTGAGGGCCGGAAACTGCTCCAAGTTGTAGTCCGAGTACACGCCGAAAGCGAAGAGGCGCAGAAGTCGGAAGTAGGCGGCCTTCTGGGGGTCGTTGGCCAGAGCTTGGATGTGCGCGTTCGGGAGAAACGCGTCGAAGTTGTAGATTCCCGGAGCGCCGACGATTTCGGAGATGAACTTGCAGGCGGATTCCGCGGAGTTCACGTCGGCCAGGCTCAGAGAGGAGGCGGAGATCGAAACTCCGTCCATGTTCATGTTCTCAGTTTCCATTGCCGTTCCTGAAGAGATTCCCAGATGTTAGAAATGCGCGAGTGGGAGCACGTTTAATGTAGGAAACGAAGAACGAAATGACGCGAAATCGAAAGAAAGCGACGCCGAAGGGAGAAAACACTGCATCGCTGCCGAAAACGAAACCAGCCCAGGATTCGACTCTTAGCGCGAAGAACGTGACCTGGGAAGAGCACGGTCGCTGGATGGTCACTCTCAGCCTTGGACAGCGGCTCGCTTGACCCCTTGGGTCATTAGGGGCCGCCTTAGAATCGACCGCAGTTAATATTGGGCTCGGCCAGATTGGGAGCTGTTGTTGTGGGGTACGCGTTTCCTTTTTGTTCCGGCGAGCCAGAAGAGATATTTTGTTTTACTTAGTGAGGTGTTTATATCAAACTCAGTGACTCTCAGGTAGCTCGTGTTTCTAATGTCAGTTCGAAGTACTTTGTTGATTTTAAAAGAGGTCTCTTGTCATATGATCCCGTGAAGTTTCACTTCCGCAATGACTGCAAGTGCGTCATTTGTTTAAAGCGCGCCTGTGATTCTCCCATTCTTCAGCGTTCAAGTTTATCATAGGAATCTATTGTTGCAGATCCATGGACCGGCGGATATTCGCGGTACTGTGCCTCTTTCTGCTCTCCTCGTCGGCCTTTGTCTCTGGCGAGAAAGAGGATGAGCGTCACGGATCGGTGAGCTCGAAGTTCCAGAGGATGCATCAGGAATCCGGGCATGATCAGCATATGGATCATCAGGCCGTCTTAGGTGAGAAATGAGAACAGATCTGGAACTCAGATTTTGCGTTGCAGGTTCGAGGAAATTAGCGGACAAATTCGACGAGCTCTCGCCGGACGAATCCAAAAAACGCCTCGGGGTCATCGCGCGTAAAATGGACACCGATGGCGATGGATTCGTGACGCTGGGCGAACTCACCGACTGGATCTACAAGTCGATGCTGGCCCTGGACAAGGAAGAAACCGACGAGCGCTTCGATGATATCGATGCTGGTGTGTTTGTTAAGCTTTCTAAAATAAGTCATATCCGCTTAAATTGAAGACAACAATGATCTGGTCACCTGGGAAGAATACCTTCTGGACACGTTCGGAACTGACAACGACCTCCCGCTGGATCCCGAGGACCAGAAGTTGCTCGAAGAGGACAGGAAGTACTTCAAGGCGGCCGATCTGAATGGCGACGGGAAGCTCAGCATGGAAGAATTCAGCGCCTTCCAGAACCCGGAACACTACCCCCACATGCACGAAACTCTCATCGAAATCACCCTGGCCGAGAAGGACGTCAACAAGGACGGGAAAATCGACCTCAAGGAATTCCTCGGAGATATCGCTGGAAACGCGGACTCCGAGTGGTACACCGTCGAGAAGGATCGGTTCAAGGAGGACTACGACGTGGACAAGGACGGATTCCTGGACCGCACCGAAGTCCGCCAGTGGCTTATCCCCGATCTTCAAGAAACCGCTGCCCAGGAAGCGCACCATTTGGTGAACTCTGCGGACAAGGACGAGGTACGATAGAATCTGTTTGCATCTACTGAGATTATTTCTTTCAGGATCAAAAGTTGTCGATCCAAGAAATCGTGGACGAGCACGCGCTTTTCGTCGGCTCCGAAGCGACCAACTTCGGCGAGCATCTCGTCGACCCGATTCACGAGGAACTCTAAAGCCTCGTTCTCTCCAACTTTTGCGCTTTAAATTGTATGTGTGCATTAAATCCACCCACATTGCCATCCACCTACCCAATCTTCTTCGTGTGCTCTCTACGTGTACATAAAATTTCTGTATTATACTTATTTTTAATATTCAATATAAACATGGCTTCCTATGGCGGCTCAGTCGACTCCGGCGAAAATTTCAGAATTTTCGATCGCCAGGCAGAGCTTTTCTTTCAGATCCTGATATGTCGGATAGGGAGGCAGGTCAATCCTATTGAAGCTGAAAAAAGGATTATCCCATTAGGCAATTTTTTAAGCCGCTTACCATGTGTGAGCTCTTGGGAGCATGTCGGGGTGACCCCACTGTTCGATCGTGAATTTCTGCGGCCCGTTTGATCCATATAGCTCGGCGAAGCCGTTCATAGGCACACGAGAAGTACCCGTTACAAATTGCAAAACGCGTGCGCGCATCTCATTGTTGAAAGACAAAATGCACTTCCAGAAGTTGTGTACAACCTGAACAGGAAAGGTATCTTAAGTTAAGCGGTCGAAAAAACTCACTTGGTTGTTAGCCGTATATCCACCTTTGTATTGGGTGTGGTCGCGCCAATCCTTGACATCGATCTTCTGGATTCCGCACATAAGAAGTTCGAGCTCGTTTGAGTCGAAGATCTTCAGCAGATTCTCTGGAATCAGGTCGTGGATTCCCTGGACGATCGCGTGCATCTGTGATTCGACGCGGGAAACAAAGCGCCATTTTATGATCAGGTCGATGTATTCGTCCTTGTTGGCTTCAGTGACGGCGAGATTTCGACCGTTGGGTTTCAGATCAGTAGTCTTCGTCTCGCCGAAGACGTCCTCGTCGACGCAGAACTGAATGTTCAGGTCCTCGGGGTCATTGTCCTTGATGTAGACCAGCGAATTGAAGTATTCGTTGTCCACGGATTCCATGTCAAAAAGAGTGATCGGCTTCCCGAGGATCATCTTGTAGAAAGGACGGATAAAGAAGGCGTCCAGGAGTTTTCCGTGGTAAATGGCGATACCGATGATACGCCCGATGAAGTGGTAATATTGCAGATGGTCAGGATTGCACGTGGCGGAGTGTGGGTTCACTTGCAGAGTGTAGTTGTCACTGAAACAAAACGATTGAATCTCGAGAACGAATAGTTCTTACGTTGCGGAGTATTCGAAGAGTCCGTAATACGGATTGAACATTTGGCGCGAAAGAAGGAAAAGCCATTCTCGGGTGATTCCACCGTAGTCCAAACCGGTCTCGCCTTCCAGCTCAATCCACAACTTCGAGCGCAAGTCGTTGGGCGAAATTTGGATCAACTGCCGGAACGAGTCTTCAAAAACGTGGGCTCGACGGATGACCATCTCGCACTTAGCAGTGGACGAAACGGGCTTCGGAAGATGCGATCGGATATATTCGTGCTTGCACTTGAAGTCCCTTGAATAGGGAATGGCTGGACCGGCCAGGTTCTCGTTGTCGAAACGAGGATCGTCCCACTGCGTCTTTTTCCTGTTGTGATCGATAAAGAAGACTCGTCCGTCGGTGTGAATCCGCTCTTCCCAGCCGTTGGGTAAAGGACCCAGATCGTCCACGTTTCTCGCTGACTGGGCGGCAGAAATTCGATCGGAGTCGCGCCCACTTCGAGGATCGGTCCACGTGGTTTTCCTGTTCTTGTGGTCGATGAAGAAGCGACGACCATTTGGAGCGATCTGCATCTCCCAACCCTCCGGCAAACGTTCCGTAGATGCTGAGTCAAGGCTTCTACTGGAAACGGCCGTTGGAATCGAGTTAGCACCTGGATTCCCGTTGTTTTGGAAGGAGCTCAAGAAAAGCGTCCGCATTCTGTCGTCAATCTGAACATGCGCATAAAGTTTTGGAGATTTTTGGTCATAACAAACCGCATCAACGTGGTCCTGGACGTTCCCATAGATTCTCTCGGGCGACTCCTCCGAAGTTACGATGTAGCGCTGCTCCAGTTGGTGTCGACGGATTTGATCCTCCCGCACGGACTGCTCCGCAGTTTCGTCGATCGGCTCGCTCCTAAATTTTTCCATTAGAGAATAAGTTTGACATTAAATGCGTACACATCGGGACGTTGCCACTGGGTTGTTCTCAGAATGTGGTTTACGTAGAATGTGCGTCCGTTGGCATCCTGGCGCTCTTCCCATCCTTCGGGCAGCGGGTCAACAGTAGGAGAAGCGCTTCCCTGAGCAGCAGAAGAATGACTTCGCGTCTGGGATCCCGATCGCGAAGAGCTCGCAGTGGCAGCAGCGGAGGCACGGTTGCCGTTTTCTGGAGCCCGCATATAGGAGAGAGCGAGTCGCAGCTGTCCACAAACTCTGCTTTTCCTGGAGCGTGGATTCAGCACCACCGAACGTTCCATGACATCGGTGACGTTCGGTGTTTCACGAACGATGTTCTGCTTGGAAAGGTCAAATTCGACCTGGCCCAGAAAGTCATCGCGGGTCTAAAGGTACATTTCAGTCAAAAGGCCGGCATCAAATCAAACTTACGATTCGGTTCGCATCGAATACTTGGACTAATATTTTACAGTTGCGCGTCGTTCTGAAGATGAATTCTTCGTTCCAAATGGGGTTTCGATTCTGCAATCAGCCAAATGAGCAAGAAATATTGAAGCGCATGATTGTTACCTTTCGGATAGTTTTCGTTGTTGCTCGTTCGATTTCGATGTCGGATTCACGAAGCGAAACAATGACATAGGGATCCGAAGTCCCGAAAATGTCCTTTTTCGCCAGGCCTTCTGCTCGAACAACTTTCACACGAAGAAGCTCTGCTTCCTAAATAATCCCATACTAAATCATTAGAAGACACAAAAAAACTCACTGAATTCACGTCGGGAAGTCCATAAATCTTCGGTGAATTGGAGCCGCCGTTCCTTTGGCTCATCGGTCAGCAGGAGGCGAGTAGAAGCGAAGAACCACTTGCGATCCGGGTTTCGGGCGAAATGAAGATCTTGGAGGCTCTGGGTCGATCCAGACGGCACTCAGACAAAGACCCCTGAACACATGCAAATTAGAATCTGCGTCGGAACTGGCACGCGGAGCACGCGAAATCGGCGCGGAAGAATTCTGGCAAACGTCGGCGCCAGAGGCGACCACCGGAGTGTACGCAACGAAGTCGAAGCAAAGAATCACTGAAGCCGAATTCAAGGAAACCACGTTATTCACGGCAGCACTCTCCTATCGCGTTTTAATCGATGCTGATACGGGGACGACACACACTCCCATGCAGAGAACTCGGGAAAACACCCGTCTCGCTTCCAGATATCACCATTTACGTATCCGCTTAAACTCGTCTGCGCCGCCATTTTTCGCCAGCGAAAAAACGCGCAGTTTCCGAAATTGATAACTTCAAACATTAAAACACAAATTTGACCTGCGGTGACCCGTAAAAGCGCGTCGATCGATCAGTAAGATCGCTTCAAGACACCTTCAAACTTCTCTCAAATCGGATTTGCGTTTATGGAATCCGACCCAAAAGAATCAAAACGGAAAATGGTCCAAAAATGTCGCAAGAACGATAATGAGAGCGTCCGCAACTGTTTCGACGGCAACGCGCTCAGCAGCGGCGGCGATCGGAGGATTCCGAAAACAAAAACGGATCAGCGATGACGCGTCGGAGGACGCCGAGATGCACTTTTTGCGGCAGGAGATTAAAGATTACGGAAACGCATTTTCCCGCTTGCGGCTGGCGCCGCACACAAAAGAAACAAGCCGGAATATCACAAAAGAAGACGCCCCCTCGTTGAATAACCAGCAATCCGAAGATCGGCGCGGTTTGGGTGCATCGGTGCTATTAGAACTCGTTCTCGATTCCCGGTGCAAACCGGCCACGGACTCCACACTCGCGCGCTCAGGAGGATCTCTTATAATTGGGGACGCGGCGCTGCATTTCATCATCGAAGCATCCACCGTCCACGACTAAAGCAGAAGACGCGAGGTGACGCGGGCCGCCAAATAAGCCCTGTGGTGCTGCGCTGTTTGCAGAACTGAGAACGTCTCGCAGCTGATCCTTGAATGGGTCACTCCATCGATCTTCGGTGTGTCGGCTCCGACCTACAGTAACCTTCGGTGAAAATGACTTTTAGATTGATGAGAACGAGGAAGTTGCGAGCAGCAGCGAGAGGCGTGCTGCAATCGAAACCTGAGTTATGACTCACATTGCTCTTAAATTTAGAAATTGTGTAAGCAACGTGACGTCACTGTCATGATTTCCGCGCTCTTGGTTGTGATAAAATTTCTAAATTTTGCGCCCCTTCCATGCAACAGGCCGCACGCGGCTGTATCTCCACCAACGCGCGAGCTCATTTGGAAATTGAACTGAATCCATATCAAATCTACATCCAATTGCCTCGTTTTGAACATCGTTCTTATCGCGGCGATTTGTACAATTGGCCGGTTTGGCAATTCGGAATATAAAATTGTTTTATTATGCAGAAGTACATCATTATGCAAATACAGGAGAGAGGAGGAGGATCGGGAAGAGATAAGGGACATTATATGTAGTACGAAGAAATCTTTGGATAATCTAAATCCTACGCGGAAGTGTCGAACATACAAAGCGAAGATTTGAGGGAGAAGTGAGGAGGGAAAGTTGACTAGAAGTTGACAGGAGCGAAGGACTAACAGGGTGCGATCACGGAAATGAATTTTAAAGCTAAGAAGCAGCGAATAATTACGAAACGGGAAAGATGGGGAGATCTCGGTGAAAGAACTAAGCCCAGATTCGGATTGTGCAATCCCAAGAAGCAGTACAGATGGCTGTACCATCTGGACTTGTGCGGAGGCAAGAGATTCTATTCTCGTGGCCGTAAAGGACGGACTGCCGCACGCATTTTAGCGAATCCCAAACACCAACTCGGTGATCGCCATAGCCGGCAAACATTATTCTTCCTGAAAACGATTCTGCTCTAGAACCGATAAGAAATTGTTTGCGCTTACCACTGACACTGAAATCGACTCCGTTGACCGGGAAAAGGATCGACTCCTTTTCATAAACGCATACTTGTCGATCAGCGCGAAGATCGAAAAGGCGGCACTAAAAGGATACTGTAAGAACACGAAAATGCCCCACAAGGAGATTCCGGGAGAATTTGATACGACCGCACTCCGCGAGAAATCAGACCAAAGTGACTCTTGGTTCTCTTGATTCAGTCTCTCAAAGTTCAGACAGCCGGTGTCTGGGTTGACACTTCGAAGTTGGGCCATTCAACCTTGAATGTCGTCTGTGGCAAAGCATTTTGGCTGTCGTTCTGTCCGCGGTCGGTCGGTTCTCCGTCAATCATCCATTTCAGCATGAAAACGTAAAACTTACGCTGGCATCATCGGATCCTGTGGCGAACGCATCTCCATTCGGGTGGAACCGAAGCGTGTTGATATCGGCCTCGTGGCCTTCGAAACTCTGGACGCACTGTCCGGTACGGATATCCCATACAAGCGCGTGCTTGTCGGCACCCTATAATACCACTTTGAATCATCCTTAACTGTTTTATGGAATTTACGGCAGAAATAAAGATGTTTCCGGTATCACACTTGGGAATGTCGATGGCGAATACGTCGCCAGTGTGCCCGTGGAAGTTTTGGACCATCTGGCCGCTTTCCACGTCCCATATTGCACAAGTTGAGTCTCCACTACCGGTGAGCAACTGAAAGCGCGCGTTGAGCTGGTTTGCACAAAGGGAAGTGGCCTTACCAAGTTGTCGGAGCGAAGGAACATGCAGCAGCTCATGTAACTTGTGTGCGTCGCAACAGAGCGTTTCTTTTGGAGGATATCGTCCTCGAAACTCAGAGGAACGACGGAGCATTTGTTGTCCAAACCTCTTAAATACAAAATTCGTTGAATTCTAAACTTTCTTTCGGTTGACTTGCCCGCAGGCGATCATCTGGGCGCTGGGCGAGTAAGCGCAAGCCATGACCCATGTAGTGGGCATCGTGAGTGCGTGTTCCTTGTTCGTCGTGAATCCGTCCCAAACGATAACTTTTCCATCTTGCGAAGAGCTGACGATGTGCCTCTTGTCCAGGGACCAATCCATGCAGAGGACTTTGCCCGCATGGCCCTTTAGAATCCTCCGCTGTTTGATGCTCAAATGGGCGATCGAATCGAGTCGCTCGGCAGCTTGTTGAACTGAAAATCCTCCCGTTTCACTAAACTCTTTTCGAAAATCAACTCACTTGGCACATCATTCAGCTTCTGGCGTTCCTGGTCCAGTTTCTTCTTCAGGTCCTCCGCCTCGCGCACGAGCAAATCGATTGTATCGACATTCCTGAAGACTTAATTCAATTAGAGCATCGCTAAGCGTCTTCGAGTTGGTCCCCGCAAGACCTCCTAAATCGCTTTGTGGCGTTTCGTGCTCATGAAGTCACAACATCTGGCAACGCGCAAAATTAAACAAAGACAATCTTGGGAACAGATGTGCACGCGTTGAAGTTTATGCTGTGGGACAATGTGAGAAAAAAGACGAACCTGGCGCTGGCGTCGGACAGAACGGGTTGAGAAACGTTTTCAGGCATTCTGACGCCCGAAGTTGAAGGTTTCGTGAGGGTGACTTGGAGGGGCGCTCTCGAAATTCCCGACGTTGATGGCTGGTCAGAGGCGACCAGAGGGGTGGAGCTGGAGGTCGAAGGTCGGTCGTCGAGATTCTTGGATCCCAGAAGTGGTTTCGACTCTGCAGCAGATTCTGTGCGTGGGGACGACGAAGTCGCTGAAGATTCGGCGATCGGGGACGCTTTCGGCGTTTCGCTCATTGGCTCCTCGGCCCTACCAAGCCAGTGGAAGTGTCCGAATCGGCCTGTGGGGGAGATTCGGAGGCGGCTGCAGAGGTTCCGGCGGAATTCGGCCCAGTGCACACCGAAAGAAGAAGGAACGCGGCGGTCCTCTGTGCGTCAGTCAGCGGCCGCCCGCGGTGGAGAAAACCGATATTTTATTCAGTGCAGGGGGACATTTCGCTCCAGGGTCCCCGTGGCGGGATCCTCGTTCTGCCAGGCCTGCCTCACTCGCGGTTGGAGGCGCCGACGAGTTGAGTGGGCGACTTGTAAACAAAGAGGAGGCGAATCGATTCCTGCTTAGCGGCGAGTTTTACTCGCGGATCACGGTGGGTGCCGAGGATTTGGGTTCGCTCCGTTGCAGCGCTGTGACGACGAAGAGGAGAACGACGCTTCCAGCCGACGGCGCGCTGCAAAAGTTTCCTCTGGCTTGTTTACTAGAAAAAGATATTCCGAGCGGGGGAAGTCCCAGAAAAGAGGAGAACGCGGAACGGGTTCCGAACAGTACAGTCAAGTGAAAGCAGTTGGTTAACGGGAACAGATTACGGTAAACGGTTGTGGAACAACAAGTTTCTTCCTATTTACATGGAGAGAGTTGATTGGGTCTATTAGAAACAGAAAGTGGATCCGAAGTTGCATGTCAAGAAGCTTCGAACGGCAAAACAAAAGGTATTCCTAACAGACGGCAAGTACCGTACTCTAGGGGTACTTTTGAGTTAACGCTGTTTTGCGGACGAGGACATTCATTTGCGCTCTGAATTGCTGTTTTTGCGAAGGAAAGAGGCTAATCGAGATAATTGTTTGCGCGATGTGCGCTTAACGAATCCAATAGCTTCGTATCCATCTTTGACCGCCGTATTTTCAGCTGCAATCTACAATTAGCCTCTTGTCATGACCTCCAATCAGCCGTTCCCGTTCTCTTCCTGCTGACCTTCAAAAGGTCTCCGTTATCCTCTTTCGGCACTGCAGTCCTCCCAATGCCAGAACGGAACTTTCACCCCTCAATCCAGCGGCTATTACGGAATCCCCTCTCCGATGAACCGATTTAGGACCGCGCGAGTCGACTTCGGCGACCGATTATGTGACCTCGGGGTGGCGTTGCCGGTAAACCGGATGTCGGGGAGGGCTCCTCTCCTCTGAGGACTCCTGTTTGCTCTGGAATTACTCTTGCGCGAGGATTGTATCACCTCCACTCGACTTCTTTCGACGCCGTTTGTCCCTCAATCAGCTGTTTCCCACGTATTTCCCTTGTTTATTTCTAAGATGCACTACCCTCGGCAGCACCAGAGACCTCCGCTCCCGGATCCACAAAGGTTCAGCCACTACGAGAATCGTCTTTGGAGTGAAACCGCGCGGAGAAAAGAGTTCGAGATTGCTGGAAGGGTGATGAATGTGGACTCCGGATACTACAGGACATCACAGGGAGTTCTGAAGATTCTGGAAATCGTAAGGCAGCACAAGAGACAGAGAAACTCTCACAGCAAGCTCTTCCCGTTTTAGGTTCTTTCGTTTCTCGCGATTCTTCTGGTTTCCAGCTCTTACGGAGTTCAAGGCGAACGAAGCCTAGCGCTTCTGGTTTCATTCACAGCCTTCTTTAGTGCCTTCATGATTCTTGTTTCCAAGATTCTAACTCTCCATCTCCACTGTTCTCACATGGCGTGGTTTCTTACGGTAAGTCAGATATAAACGGGTTTTCAAAGGTCTGAAATAGGCCATGCGCTCTTGGGAATACAAAATTCTTGTTTTGCGTCAAAGCAAGAAATCGCAAACAAACGTATTCTCAGTCGGTGTTCACAGCGAAAATAGTTCGACCGAATTCTTAACAAAACAAACGGATTCTCGAATCCATTTATATTGTAATCGGGTCCATTAGCTTCGGTCATTTAGGAATTTGTGCTCAACCTGGCGCTCACAATATGTTTCGTCATCGCCGGCTTCCTTATGGCTTATCTGAGTGCCAGCCACTGGGCTCTCTCGAATCCTCACTGGCAAACCCTTCCGGCCTTCGCCGCTGGAACTCTGCTCGTATGCGCTCTTGTCTTTATGGCCGACACGTTCCTGCAATTCAAAGAATACCGCCGCTACACGTGGCACCCGAATCCCAACGTCCCCAACGGTCGTTCCCACGACCGCGTGCCCTACTGAAAGTCTCTCTGCTGTACATAGGCGTTTATGAATGAAAATAAGCACTGATAGTAAATCAAACGTTGTAGGGTTCGTTGATAGTAACGCGTTTCGTGGAAACGTTCTGATTCTGCGGGCTGGAGATTACGGTAGTTGACATGCCGCCATGGGCAACTTCGTTGTGCTTCCAAGCAAGGAATTTCAGATAGCAGTCGAAGCCGTATGTGCACATTGCGCCGAAGGCAAAGAACTGGAATCGGATGAGTTTGGATGAGTTTTAGATGCAGAAAGAGCAGTTTAGAAGGGAAAAGAGGTTGGAAGATAGTTGAGGAGAAGGTGCATCTGCTTGATGAGATTGTGGGAGCAAAGCCGAAAGCTTCAGGAATTAGAAAAAGGTTTAAAAATGAAAAAGCAAAGCGCAAGCACGTGTGTGCGCACCTCACCTACCGAAGCAAGTCCCCAACCAGCGGCGCCGTGGAATCTCATGGCAGCAATGGCCAGCATGCTTCCGGCGATGAAAAAGAAGATGGTCCAGGCGAAGCAGAAGATCATCTCGCCCACGATCCAGGGTACCTGCGAGAGCTGGTCGACTATCCGGAACAGGTAGAGGAGCAGGAGCGAGAGGGTGACCATGAAGCCAAAGATGGAGACGAACGTGGCCCAGCCGGCACCAGAAAAGTATCCCGGCCCACCTCCAACCACGCAAAGAAACGTGATCAAGCAGAAAGCCTGAAAAAAAGAAGTCTTGATTCTGGATCTGTTTATATTCATGTTTCCAAGATCCCATAAAGTATAGAGCACTCTACCGGAGTAGAGGAACAAACCATTAAACGATTTCACCTTTGCCTCTTATTTTTCAATACCCTTCCTTCACGTTTTTCCGTTAAAACACCTTGGCATGCTCAAAGCGCCCTCGGGACCTTGTGACTCATTTCCGGCGATCGTCATAATTACCAACCATCACTCATCAGTTCCTCTCGCAAAATTCCAACCGAAATGTGCTAGTGCCTTCACACAAAAGACCCAAACCCAGTGTTGGATTCTATGAATACCCCATACAATTCGAATCTTTAAGAAAAACTACCGTAACCTAGAACTCACCAGAGCTACGCATTTGACCATTCCTCCAAGGGTCTTAAGGTACGACGTATCGAGGGTCGGCGTGCCGATGGAAATCGGCTCTACCGTGGGACTACTGTACACATAGTGGGTCGTAGTGGTCGTGGTCGTGGTGTATCCTCCACGGTCGTCGTCTTGGTACATCTTCTCCGGTTCCGAATTTCGAATTTCTGAAATCAGCGCTGTTTTGATCGGAGCATCACGGCATAAACAAAGCGATGAAACGAGCACCGCCGGGTCGTCGACGGTTCATGGATGCGTTTCTCGCGGTGCCGGGGCTGCAAGGGTGGGTGGAGGCTTGGAGGCATCCTAAGGTTTACAACATTGTTTGGGCGTTTGTTCCCCCGATTTTCGCCTCTCATTCATCAGATGAAGCGATCGATCGCCTCGAAGAGTTGCGAAGATTGGTGGTTAGGAAGTGACAGATTGTGGCCAAACTTCGGATTCGGAACAATAATATTTTATATAATCACACATGCTATTACAAGTGATGTTTGGGTAATAACAACGAATTCTTACATACATCGTTAACTGTAAAATGTCTCTCCATAAAGCATGTTCCCTAACAAAATCTGACAAACCCAGTTACCGCAAAAGATTTGCCCACAATTTGGGGTTTCGAAGTTCTACAAGTATTCAGTGCACCGCTGTATCATCACATTTATAGGGGAATCGACAAAGTCAAACCGATTGGCGGTTGGCGAACGTGTGCATGTAATGCCAGTGCTGCTGGTTAGTGTTCCGGAAATGGTTCGACGTCCACTGGATGTTGCGCTCCTTGCGTTCCTTGGCTTCCTCGCGTTGCCGTTGCTCTATCCATCGCTTGGAGTTTGTGGCCGCGGAAATCCTGTTGTGGAACAGCGCTGCCGTTACGTGTCTCCAGAGACGTCGACTTTCGCGATCTCCCTGGGACTTTACCGATTCGCATTCCTGTAAATGGTCATTTCAGATATGCTAGAGGAATATTAGAGTTACCTTTTTGACTTCGTCTTTAGACTTCACATCAATAAACACGTATTCATCACCATTGGCAGGCTTAGCAGTCATCACTCCATTCCACTCGCCCTTGATGGTCAGTAAAGGCTTCTTCGACCCATCCTTGAAGACGTTGCCCTGGATACGATGGGGTTTGCCTCCGAAGAACGGCTTTGTCAGAAACTCGATTTCTGCGAAATAGCCAGTTTTTTCGCATTTGATTTCAACCTACACCAGCCATTAGTTACACTATTTGCAAATGGATTCCTTACTTTTCCACCGAGTTCCACCCATGGAGTGCTCATGATTGAGCGACCGTAGCCACTGGGGAAAGTAACGGTATACTCTTCATCGAATTCGTGGAGTGTGACGGTTCCTTGACCAATGTTGGCGACGCCTAAAATCGATAGCATGAATACATTTTGGAAAGTTCATAGCTTACCTATGGACAATCCCAGAAATGAGGATCTGGTCCAAATGTGAGCATTGAAGGAGATTTTCCGACCGGGCACCTCGGCGTAAAAAGCCGAAATGGGCGGATGGTGCGAGACTTGCTCGGCGAAGAACGTGAGTTCATTTGTGTCGCTGCCGGGGAACGGACCGGCTGTGGTCTTCACTCCCGAGGGTGGCAGGCCCGGCACCTTCCATCTGCATCGGAAGGTTTCGCCTAGGATGGGGTTGTAGGGTTTCTTAGCAACGCCACTCTTTCTGGCAGCGTAGAAAGCGTTCAGGTAATATCGGACGACAGATATGAAGCGCTCTTCTGGCGTTGAAAGCTTCGTTGCGATAATGAAGTCATCCGGATGTGCGAAGAAATCGGCGTACATTTCCAGAAGCGATCTTCGTTCCAGGATAAATGTTGGCAGCGTCACTTTCGTCAAGTCCATGCCTACGCTGACCTAAGCAGGAAGATTTACAAGAAATTTAAAATCAATGATTATTACCTGTGATAGAAGATGCATTAGGACACTTCCATGTTGCTGTTGGACGTTGCCGAGCTCGGATTCATGGTTGTTGTCGTAGATGGCATCGAAATCTTCACCGTCGTCGCCCCAGTTGGGTTCCGATTTTGAGGAGCCTGTAGTTCCGTTTTCGTCCTGTAAAGTCTGAGCATCTTCGGACTGCTGGCGACGCGCGGAAGTCCTCCGGAACTCGGGAGATCTCTCGCCGGTCATCGACTCCGCGTCGAAGAACTCGTCCTCGCTGCTCGAATACGACAATGGCGGAACGACCATGCTTGACGACGACCCCTGAAAGGAACAGACTAGTGTCTACGAGACATTTCAACCGCTGATCACGCTCATCAGCATCCCGATATGCAAGAGACGACTTCGCTCAACCGTCGTATGTTGATCAGCATGATGAACTGCACGGTAAGGGCAACCCTAAATTATCCGACCATGCTGATCACCATACTCAAATAAACCCGATCGATATTCGAACCAAAAGGAAACCACGAAAACAAGTGATTTAAACTCTTCTCGCGATAACGGCTTCATGCCAGAGGCCGGCTACCAACCCACCTTACGATCATCGCTCACTTCGTCGTCGTCCTTATCGTCGTCATCCTGCTTGTCTTCGTCGTCATCTTCGTAGGCGATTCCATCAATTCTTTTGTGCGCCATCTGCAGGATTATGACAGAGTGCTTCACGATGTCCAGCAGGCGATTCGCACTTCCTAGCAGCTCTTGGACCTCTTTTCGGTCGCCGCTTCCACTCGGTTCCGCCTTTTCCAAAATACGGACCTAAAAGCCACGTGTTCAACGCAAACAGTCGAAATCGATAAAGTTACCTCTTCAATGAGCACACTTAATTGTTTCTCTGCATCGGTGATGTGATTTTTCAACGCAACACCAGGCGGATCGGCGACCGGTTTATAATATCCACACTTGGAGTGGATTACCTTCTCCAGCGCCTTTACCCATTGATCTCGCTCACTTTGATCTCGGCCCTAAAACGAAAATTCGTCATTGGGATACTCTCTCCCTCTTATCACATATTATTTGAGTGACGTCCAGAGCGTAATAAACAAAAGTGGGGGCGTACCTGGAGGTGGAAGACCTTTCCGTCGACGGTCACCGTGAAGAGGGAGTTGTTCTCGCCATCGATTCCTATCTGCGCTCCACGTAGCCGGATGCATCCACGCTGTTGACGGCGCAGCATCTTCTCCCGTGACGTGTAGTAGCTGAGCACTTCGTCGCCCAGCACGAACCAGCGGTATTGCCAGCCGTGGATCACGTTCGTCCATTTGGACAGTGGTCCCTCCATCCTTGGAGGCGGCGTAGAGAGGACTGAAACCAAAGGACAACTATTCCATGAACTCTGTGGTAGGAAATTCAATCGCTATGCCCGCATTTCATTTGAATAAAAGAACCCGAAAGCGCATGCATCATCAGGGCGACGGAGGACCACGTTCCAACGCCGGACGCGGCTCACGATGCTTATCAGCAGCCAAACGCCGGCAACACCACGTCGATCACCCGCTTGCAAACAAGGAAAAAACAAGTTTCGCGCTTCTGAAGGCGCGAGAGTTTACCCGAAGATAGTAGCTGTTGACCAGCGCTAATGTTAACGCAAACACACCGGCGCGAGCACGCGCCTATCGGCTGGATAACGGCGGCAGCGTTTCGTCACACACGCACAAACACGCCGAGATATAAAGACAAAAACACTCGCGATTAAATATCCGTTCATACGCGCCGGCCATTTAATTCGATAGCCTACGTCAAGCTCGGGAACCCGCTGCGTGCGTCGGCACTCCGACCCTCCGCACAAGGATTCGGCCAAGCGGATATCGAAATAAGAGGCAAAAGGCACCTCGCGAGGGTCGAAATAAATACCTTAGGGACTCTTCATTATCGTGAGAGAAGAGGCAAGGAGAAAGCGAGTAAACAGATATTGTGGGAGCGTGGGAGCGAAATGTGGGAGCGAGTGTGCGCAGCGGAGGAGTGCAGTCGGAGGAGTTCGCCGGGAATCCCAGCGAAGAAACGTAGGAGAAGTTCGACGAGAGTTGCAAGCGTTACCGCGTGCTCGGAGGATTGCGCGGCGGCGAGAGCACTGGGAACTGTTCGAACTGCAATACCATGGCTTCCGAGGTATGCAACAAACACGCCGTGTGGCTCGACGCTTTTGAAATCGCGGTCGCTTGAACGATGACGGTGCCCACTGAATCACAATTTCCAATCTCCATTCCTTAAAACGGCAAATGTTCGAACGAATTTAGAGTTTTAATCCTTTTACCGTCACAAATCTTAAACTCGGAGGCGAATTTAAATCGATTCTCGTCCTTTAAAAATACCCAAAAGGACCACCACTTTCTATGTTCTTACCGGATTCGCGCGTCCACGTTTCGACCTGAAATGAGTCCAAACTGATGCGCTGTCGAATCCCGACCGCAGCGCTTCCGTACCTAAATTCAGCGAGTTTCGTCATCTCGTCTTCGCCAAAGATGACCAATCGGGCGGCTCGGAAGCGCCCGCAGTGGTCTGGTCACCGCTCCCGTGTAACAAGGGACTCTTGAGCGGATTTCCCGGACTCCGTAGGGCGCCCAACGATCGATAGGAACGAGCGATATAAAGGCCGAGTTGTCCGCCTCTCTCTCAGTCAGTGTTGGATCGCCACCGATCGCCAGAAACCCCGATCTCCTCCTTCTGCCTAATGTGGCCAATTTAATCGCTGTGCTTCCTTTGCCGGACTTCTTCGGAACACGAGGATCATGATCGTGCGACCTGTCGACGTTTGATTGGCGACGAGGCTTTGCCCACTATCACGCGTACACAGTTTGCAGGCTCATGATTCTTCCAGTTCACTCGATTTGGATCCTGAATCGCCGTTGGACGAGTCCGATTTTTGAAGTTTAAATGAAAACTGATTTTGTTTTTTAAATGTTTTATCCGAATAAAAATTGTTATTGTAATTGGATTATGTTGCGGAATTTCTCGTAGATGCATGCGGATTGGACGCAAATGCTGGGTAGAAGAAGATGGGCGGCGTGTTGGAGGAAGGAAAATGGTGTAAACTGCGATCGAAAACCAGCGAAATCGCTGAAACGAAGCGCAGTTGTTTTGTATTGGTGTGTGGAAGAAGCAGTGAGATTGAAACCACAGAAGTTAAGGATGAAGTGCTGAAGTGGACAGAGAGCGTAGGATGTGTATCCTCGAAACGAAATATTTATTCTCAGTTTTTTTCTACAGTATTTCCATTCATAAAGAGATCTTGTGCTGCCCGAGATCCTCATGAATTGCTTAGGAGGCGCCTAGATACTTCTTCCTCCAGTTGGAACTAGAAAGAAACCGAGTGCTTTCCAGAAGAAAATTCCTTTCAACGGCGCAAATCAATCTCTCTTCTTCGTGGTCGAGCCGAATATTTCGGACGGAAAACCCTGTGAGCTGGGGGCGGCATACGGTTGTCGATCGCATCTCGCTCGTTTCCAAAAGCGCGTATTCTCGTTCTCCAACCATTTCCTCCCTGCGCTCTACTCAACGGATTCTTTTCTTTCAGGCATGCTTCGTCTGGGAATTTCTCAATCCCTCCGCGCCTGTGGAGCCGTCCGCTGCTTCGCGGACAAGGCCTCTGTTCCCGTCACGCGCCTAACCGACGCCAAGAGGAAGACGCTCGACGAAGTTCTCGGATCTGACGAGAAGAAGACTACGATCGCGGTAAGTCCGTTCCTTGCGTGCTTCTATCATTACGTCCATCTTGTGGCAGGTCTCCAACACCGTCGACGAAACTATGGAGCTCGCCGGAATCCCCGAGGACCACATGGAGGCTAGGACCGCGCGCATTTTCAAGCCTGCGCGCGAGGCCACTCAAACGGCCTGGAACAACACCTACGTGTGGAAGATCGAATTGGACAACCAGAAGCGCTGGGAGAATCCCCTGATGGGATGGAGCAGCACGTAAGTTTCCTGTCTTTTACCAGTTATATGATCTACATTTTTAGCGCCGATCCCCTGAGCAACATTTCGATGAACCTGGATTTCGCCTCCGCCGAAGACGCGATCGCATTCTGCGAGAAGAATCGCTGGCAGTACGAAGTTGAGCAGCCGAAGCAACGCCAGATCAAGCAGAAGAGCTACGGCGCCAACTTCTCCTGGAACAAGCGCACTCGCGTTGGAACGAAATAATGCTTAACTTTTTGTATAAAACAGTAGAGTCGTTCCTAAAGAGTAAATTAGTCTCTTTTGTCCTTTCTTCTCTTGTTATTGGTTTTGAACCACGATTTCGTTCTTAATTCTTTTGCGCTATATGTCATCATTTCTAATCTTTTTTCAGTAACAATGTCCGTGTTATTCAACAAAGACGGGGAAAGCGCACCACCGGACAGCGCAACTGTAACGAAGATGCTGGAAGAAAACAGTTATCTCATCAAAGCGATAAAGGAGTACCAGAGCCTGGGAAGAGTAGAAGAAGCCGCAAAGTACCAGAAGCTTCTGCACAGAAATCTTTATTTTCTTGCCAACGTCGCTGATCGGTCACTAGCAAGGGAATTGTCCAACGATCCACAGGTGAGTTGCTTGATGTCAAGGTGGTGCGGTGGGTGGAATGAATCCGGGAAGCCGGAATGGTCAGAGGTCGATTGCCGACCATTCAAAAGCTTGAAGAAGCTGACCGAATGGAGTCACTTCATTCAGCCCATGGTGGCCTAGACGTCTGCTAGGAGTTATGTCTAAACACACATTGTCAAGCCTGATATTCGAGACATTGTCTAGAACAGTATGTCTGGCTGCGAATGTAGAGCTAAACGGTGAAGATATTTCCAAGATAGTCTAATATTGAAGACATTGTCTATGTTTGATTGTCTAGCGTAGAGTTGTCTAGCGTAGAGTAAAACGGTTTTTCTTTGGAAGATTCCGAGTGGTTTCTGCTCGATTCTTATTTCATGTTTCCAGGCTTCCCCTCACCAACCCGGATCTCACCAGTCGCAGGAAGGCCCCACTCCACCAGCGCAGTTGCAAGTTCCACCACCGCAAGGTGCTCCTCAAGCGCCACCTCAACACGCAGGACCTCCCGGCGGCCAAGCTTATCCAGGCCCTCCAGTGCAGTACCCAGGAGATCAGCGCGTATCTCCACATCCTCACCATCCCGGTCCGCACCCATCGCAGATGCACCACATGTCTCCGCAAGTGGCTCACCCGCAGCACCATCATCAGCAGCCGCCGTACGGACACCATCCTGGAGGATATCCCCAAGGATACCCGTATCCTCAACAAGGAACGCCGCAGCCGTATCCAGGTCACATGCAGCCGCAGCAGATGCATATGCAGCCGCCTCCCAGCCAGATGCAGATGCCCGGCATTCCACCACAACAGCCGCCTCCAAGATCCATGTGACGACTTTCTTGCCTTTCACCCAATTAAGTTTTGATCTTCTTGTGAAACGGGTTCTCCGACATTCAAGCAGCGTTTATTAGTTAAGTTTATTTGTATCGATGTAATTATTGTGAACATTAAATTTTTAAAAATCGCTTTGAGTTTATTTATGTTCTAGAAATGGTATTTTTCGCAAGTTTCAGCGACGATTTTGAGGCCTTGAGTGCTGTTGATCGAAAGCTTCGATCGAGGACGAGGCCTTTACTTGCTTGCTAAAAACGTAAATGAATGCAGTCGATCGAAACCGGATGCCGAAGAGCCCACATTGCTCATCAGAGCGGAAGACACCCCACTCAATCCTTTTACTCATGACGAATTGCAAAGCTTTATTAAAACTCCAACATTTAAGCAGCGTTTATTCATGTTTACCTGTATCAATGCAGCTATCGGAAGAAATCGAAACTAAAATCTTTCCTATCGCGCTCCTCTATCGCTATGTACAGAGATACTTCTTTTAGATTCCGGCGTCCGATCTGTCGGGCGGATTTCCAAGATATTCTTCATTGAAGTGTATAACGATTACGGTGATGTCGTCGCGGTGGCTTCGAGCCATTCCAGGAGGAAGTTGGAGGCTGTCGCGGAGTCTTTCGTACTGCAGGTCCGTTCCTCCGGTCACTCCTCCCAGAGCGTGCCTGATGATATGCGTTGCACTGTTGTCATCGAGTGGCTTCTTGCTTTCTCCAGCTCTCCTATCCCTCAGTTCTTGAAACACCTAAAAGATCCATTGAGCACAGATACCTAGATATCGCTGCACTCACCTGTTTGAGATTGGAACCTAATTTTGGGACATACGGGGTCAGAGTTTGCGTTCCGAGATTGTGGTCGTTCACTAATCTTACTACGGTATCTGGGTCCAGCCAGTCCCATAGCCCATCGCTGGCTATGACCATAAAACGGTCGTTCGGGGTGAGCTGATGGTAGAATACTTCCGGCAGGGCAGTCAGATATGGCGGTGACAACAGATATTGAGGCAGCGTATCTCCCAGTGGTTCCATAACAACCCGTTGAAGCTGAGCTGGCCATTTATAACGCACATCGCCGAACGCTCTTAGCGGGTATAATTCTCCAAGCAAACGACCTCCTGAAAGGAATCTGCGCGTTGTAAACCCACACACACCTCATGCTCACCTCTTAAAATTGTGGTGTATTCCGAAGCGGGATGCCCAAGACGTATGCGCTTCACTTCGTCCGCATTTTCGATCGTGTGCGCCTTCGAAAGCTGCCGGGCTGTGATCATCCCGTGATGGTTGACCCCGAGAACGGCGGCTCCATCACCAACGTTGGCAACATGGAGATGGTTGTGGCGGACGTGGGCCACAGTGGCACAAGATCCCGACGTTGCCACACTCGCGCTCATCCTGGAATCGATCCATTAGCTTAATCAATAAAGCGTTTCAGACCAACCTGCAAACTCGTCCTTTAGCATCTGGAAGCGCTCCTTTGGCGATATCTTCGTCCAGCGTCATGAACGCCGCTTGCATCGCCTTCCTGACGGTGCACAAATCCGAATCTCCAATGAATTTTTTGTGGAAGTCCCGGACATTCTTCTCGTGGGTCGTCTTGAAGGGCGCCGGAAGTCGAAAATCGGCGCTGGAGAAGAGCCACTGGAGGCGTTCGATGAGCGGCATCTCGGCAACAGTGTGCTTTGTCAGGACCGAAGCACAGTGGTAGTCGAAGAGCCGGGTGGATACATGGCGACTGCATGAAGCACCTGGAACGAAGGAACTGAAGAAAACGCGAAAAAGAAACATTTAAGAATGTGATTTGGAATATATGCCGGCCGGGAACAAAGGAAACGGGATATTCTAAAAGAACTTACCTCCATGGCCGTCGAAGACTCCGAAGAGAAACGCATTGGAGGAGAGGCACTTGGAAGCCGAGAAGTAGTCCTCGATCGGACGATTCGCCGCTAGCTGGCAAACGTCGACCCGGGCGACGGCATCTTCGAAGAGGACACAGCTTCTCTCGTGGGCCCTCAGCTGCGCGTCCGTACTGCTTCTTGAACGCATCCCACGTCGCACTATGAGCGACGGTGCAGAAGTTCTTTGCCACATCACATGTCCTCTGCAACGACGAAAAAATCTGAAAATAGGATACTTGTAGGATGCGGACAAACGAAGCAAAACGCGCATCTTTATCACGTAAACAAGCAGAAGTTATATGTCAGCGGTCCCGACACGCGGCAATTGTGATCTGCGACTACGATTGCTTTAAGCAAGTTCATTAAAGTTCTTCGCACACGACAAATTATATACTATGGCACCATTTTAAAGTTTTGAGCAGGCCGTGAACAAGTAAGTAGTTATGTACACA
>KN166179.1:34099-85991 GCA_000757745.1 Steinernema scapterisci
TCTTTGCACAAGATACTTTGACCCTCTTTGAACGTCCGGCATGGACATATTCTTTGTACGAGAACGGGTGGCTTGGAGGCGCAACTGAAAAGAAGCGGATTCTGCTGAAGCAGGCAAGTGGTTGGCGCGTAGGTTAACGTAGTGTTTCGGAAAGTTTCACTGCAGTTGCCAAATTTTGCGATTTCGGAAGGTTTGTTTATCCTCCAGAAGAACGACCTTTCGCAAATAAGACCTAAAAAGATGCATTCTAATCAATTTTCAATGAAAATAACAAACCATCAAGGGCACAAGCGTCTTCACAGGATAAACCCGCTGGAGCGCGAATTACGCTCGCCGATGAAAACGGTGGCCACGTCGGCTTTTCGGTGCAAAAGTTCTGGCGAGAGGCAATGAAGTGGACTCGCTCGAGCATTCCAGCAGCCGTAAACTCAAAAGGAAGAAAAGGTGTCACCGAGGAGGCGAGCGCAGTTTCGATGGCGGCACGAAGTTCGGTTTCGTTGTTGAAGTCGACAGTGAACACGTGAGGTTCTCCAATGAAACGTTCCACGTAGGGGTTCTGGCTGGTCAACTGAAACGTTTCACTTTAACAAAAAGCCCAAAGTGAGCCGGATTACCTCTCGTAGCGTTGGCTTGTCAGAGAAAAACTTGTAAGTTCTCCTAGATTTCGGTGGAACGAATTTGGGATTGATGAAAACAGCTCCATTAGCTATGGCTTCCAGGGGTGCAGGTCCTTCAAGCGGAAACCCGAGGCCAAAGAAGATTTTCATGCTTCTCAGTAAATAGTGGTAATCCGGTCCGCTGAGAAGGTGATGGTTGATGACGTCCCAAGTTTTTAGATCGGCGTCATTATCAGCCACGGTTCCATGGATCGGAGTGTACTGCTTCAGTATATCCAACACGTTGTCGGCTCCCCTCCACATATAAACTTCTTTTCCGTACACGAGGGACGCGTTCTCTCTTCTAACGGGAGCTTCAGTAGCTCGATCGTAGACTTCCACAACGAAACCAAGGAATGTGTTATCGCTTGAGTGGGGATACAAAGTTAGGAACTGGCCAAGTTTCAGCTGGTGGCCTCCCCAAGAATTCGTACGATGTCCTCCTAGTTCCGATCGATGTTTCTTGAAGTACTCGTTCGAGTTGAACTCAGCGTGAGTTCCGAAACTGTCCAGGACACGTACTCGGCACCTAGGAACCACATCATATGTATACTTGCACATCTCTAGTACTTACGACACAATCGCATAATGGTTCTTCATCTTCCTCCGCATCATACGAAGACCCATAATGTCCGTGAAGATGGCGTCAATAGGGCTGTCCCCTTGTGAGTTGCAAGCATCCATCCCTGACGCCAAGTTGGCTACATTCCTGAAAAATTACGCATTGTTCCGCTTCTTGAAACTCAAACAAACTTTTTGAAGGTTGCAGTTTCCGTGGAAATCACCAATTCGTGTCCCAAAAAATAGAGCGATGCAATGAGATCAGACCATTGTACGAGTTCTCCCAGCGGTCCGCCTGAAGCAGAATTTTTGCCGAAATTCAGGCCAGTTTCTTTGCTGAGAAATCCCAGATGAAGCAGGATCTGAAATGAAAAAGTAAGGAGAGTTCTTAACCAAATTGCTTACTGTGAGACGTTTACTCTTGTAGATCTGAGGATTCCGTTTCGCGATTTGTTCCGACGCCGTCTTCCACGCAGGCCACATTCGAAACACGCGGCTTTTGATAAACTCGAAATTGACTTGGTTGTCGTCCATCAACGCCGTCAAGCCTTCCAGGGAAATTTCGGTATTCCGGGCGCGTTTCCGACTCGATTTCGGGGTAGTTCTTCGGCGTAGAACAGGGCAGAAATTCTGGACTTCGGACAGGAAAGCGAGAATCGAACAGTTCGACCCATCGACGCCATTTTCTTCGTAACACCTGTCGGTTTTCCAGAATTGTTGCATCCAGGCGATCTTCTCCACGCATTCCGGGAACTCTTCATTGTCGACGAATTCTTCTGGATTGCACCGATGACCTTCAAATTCCACGGCAAGTCGGTTCTTCGCGTTCAAACGTTCCTGTATTCGAGCCTGGATATTCTTCTTCCGTATTTTCAATTGGAGATCATCGAATTGCCTGCGCTAAAATGATCCAATATCAAGAAAATCATAGAACTGTAACTAACTGGACTAGCTCCATTGAGGTAATCGAGCGTATGCAGGACGTAGGCGAAAAGCGCGAGGGCCGAAACGATCGACATCACGAAGAAGAATCTGCGTCGCACAGATTCTCTTCGGATCCACCGATCGAAGCGGCGGCCAAGCTCGTAGATCTTCCATCGCCACTGTCGAGGTCCAAAGGACGTCGCCGATCTGGCTCTACGGCGATCCCACATCTACGTGGGATGGTGGCTGGAGATTCTGCGGCCCGGAGCGAAGCGCGTCGCTCCGGTCTCGTCTTCAGCTCCCTGAAACGACGCGAAATATAGCCTCGGCGATAGGAAACCAGAAAGAACGCATGGAGCCGCGAGCGAGAGCACGTTATGTAAATGGGGACAACAAAAGAGACGCTGACGGTCAAAAGCAGCGGAGGAAGGCGGTCCGAGGAGACAGGTCAGATTACAGACAAGTCTGAGACTAGAGCGCGTGTTGATGTGGTTGTCTGGGTGTGATTTATATGCATTTTGAGACGCTGTCTAGAAAAGTGAACTTCATTTGACTGGTTTTGTTGTGCGCCGTGTCTCAAACGGTCACAAATTTCTCTTTTACGTTTTGCACTCTTTGCAGAAGCGGATCGATTCCGCATTTCTTGGAATCGAGCTCTAGGATTATCCAAGAAAGAGCCAAGATGCCGTTGGGGTCAACGTTTCCTCCGTAAGTCGCAATTCCCGAAGAAGTATCCGAGTGGTCCTGTACGGATTGTTTGAAGCGCCTTCGCACTTGTTCAAATTGTGACACAACTTTCGCGTTTTTGCTCCGAAAGAATTCTCCGCTCGGATTTTCGGTGGAGCTGCGCGTTGAATTTGAAACGCGAATCGCATCCAAAACGAAATTTTACGATTTCTGTGCTTTTAGATTCAATTTGCTCTGGTTGTCGCGTTGTGTCATTGAGGGCGTCACTAACTTCTCCCTGATCACGTTTTGGAAGCTCTCCGCTTTCGAAAGTCGAAATTTCCCGATTTCGTTTTTTCGCGATCAATTCCTCTAGCGTGATTGTTTCAAACGGGCAGTTTTATGGTAAACGCGTTTGGGTTTAGCATCGTGCTTGTGGGACTTCGCGATTGTTTGCGTGCTGTTCAATTTATCTATAAGCGAAATCCACATTTTTTTAATTTCGTAGAAGTGGAAATAATTAAGATTATTGAGTTTTGTTATTTGCAGCCTGGTCACCAACGCGCGATTAGATTCTGCGCGTCACCTGTTTCCGACATTCCCACTGACACCAGTTTTTTTCTTGTAGGCGCTCGAAACATGAGTTTCAACCCGAACTTCGAACAAATCGGCACCGCTTTTGTCCAGCACTACTACAGCAAGTTCGATGTGAGCGACCTCACTGCCCGTTCCCAAGGCCTACAGGACCTCTACGACCCGCTGAATTCCTATCTGACCTTCGAAGGCAACCAGGTGCGCGGTCGAGATCAAATCCTTCAAAAATTCTCGGTATGTTTGTTTCTCATCTGGCTTAATACTGACCTCGACTGCTTCAGAACCTCACGTTCAAAACGATCCAGCGGGCTGTAACGAAAACGGATTGCCAACCTCTTGCTGATGGCTCCATCGTTGTTGCCGTCTTCGGCCAACTCAAGGTGAGTCCTAAACATGTTCTGGCTGATTTTAAGTGTTCTTTTGCAGACCGACGAGGATCCTGTGCAGTCCTACAACCAGTTCTTCATCCTGACGCCCAACGGTTCCTCGTTCTATATTGCCAACGAGATCTTCCGCCTCGTGCTGCACGATATGTGAAGACCTTGAAGCCCTGTGAAAATTGTTACTTTAATTGAAAGTTTGTTTCCTATGTATGTTTCCGATAAAATGCCGGTCTCTCGGCCATAGGATTATCATCTCAAAAGTTTCAATCTTACCACTTTTACTTCTCCAACCTCATTGTTTGTTATAATACATTGTGTACATCGTTTGTCAGGCCATGAATACCGCTGCGACGAAAGGGAAACAGGCGACCCGAGGGCAGAAGCTCATCGACGCCGAGAATCGTGATACGATTTTCTGGTACTCGGTGGCTTCCGCCGTATCCTCCGGTGTTTTCGCGCTCATGAGCACCGTCGTCTTCAGTGCGACCACCTACGAATGGGTATGGAGTCTTTTCATCGTCATGGGTTCAAATCTATCCGTTTAGCTCGGTTGGTTCTTGGCGCTCGCCACCCAGCTGGTCGCCTTGTTCGTCATGCAAGCGATGCGCAAGGACGTGCGCAATCAGAAGAACCAAGTAATCGACGCGGGAATCGACCTCAACGACCCAGGAACCCTTGGAGAGTATGCCTAATCTGAACTCTTCTAACTCTATCAGATTCATTTCAGGAGCTGCAAGGACGGCATCATTGTGGCCTCCTTTGTCCAGGTCGTCGCGTGCTTTTGGTCCAAAGCCTTCTTCTTCCTCTTCGTCATTCCCGCATACGGCCTCTTCAAGCTCTGGACGAAGATTCTCGCCCCGTGGATCTTCGCCGAATCTCCCGCTGAGGACGTCGACGACAAGAAGATGAAGAAGAAGGAACGCATCAAGTACAAGCGTTTCTAAGCCTCCTCAAGGCCAATTAATTTATTGTTTTGTCCATAACGTTTAAATAAAGATTGTTATTATTTTCTGGTGTCTTTGATTACGCGTCGTCCGATGTGGCTACGGGACATCTTCGTTAAGTTCAACGGACGCTTGAGTAAGATGGGAGAATCATCTGGGTATATTAACGTTTACATTGAAAATCATACAAAATTTACAGAACTAAAATCATATCACAGGTATTCTTCACTCGTTTTAGAAATATTGCTTGTGCAGCTGCGTTCATGGATACCCGAAATCTTTTGAAATCTGAGCGTGGGTGACAAGAATAGAAAGGAGTGTGGCGCTGGCTTTGTTTTGAGCCGTTGCGCTGCTCAAGAGCCGTTTACGGTACTCGCAGCACATATCGTGGAACTCCCCGAGGGCGCCCCACTGGAGGAGGAGAGTGTTCAGTCCTACGGTGAGAGGGACAATGTCGCAGAATTCGGCTTTTTTCGCGTTTAAAGCGGTCTTTGGAGCGATACTGATAAGGAGAAGGAAGCAGAAAACGTCCAGGTGCCTGGGACACTCGGTCCGGCTGTAGATCTTCACAAGAGGGTTCTCGATTCCGAACTTTTGTAGCGCTTTTGCCAGGTCTCCGAGTAAAGTTTTGTCCGAATTCAGCGCTATTCGGTTCTCGCGGAGGTCCAACATGACAGAGTCGTTGAGGTTCTTCATGGCGTCGGTTGCCTCGGTGTGGACCACGGCGTTCTCATGCAGGCTGTTCACAAAGTGCTTTCGCAGAATTTGGAGATGGCCGATCTGGAAATCAGAATTAGTTAAGATTCTAATCGGTCCTGGAAACCTTCGCAATAATTGTAATGATTTCGAAAAGCGCTGTCTTGGCGCCAGTGAACTTTTGGAGCAGCGGATCGAGATTCTTAAAGAGCAGCGGCTTCGCGAAGACGGCGTCGTTTCCGAAGGCGGCATTAGAAGATACGATTCTCTGGATCTGCCGCGCGCCTTTTTGGAGCGAATGGACGATGGAGAAAGCAGCGATTCTGTCCAGAGATGTAAGAGCCATGACTGGAAGAAACTCCTAAAAATGGCGAACTATCTTACTGCGGACGTGAATTACAGTACCTCTAGAGTTCGAAAGAGCTTATCGCTCACCAGCGCCTTTTTCGATTTCAGATCGTACCACGTGTCCGTGGATTTGATGAAATACGTGGTGCGTGGGTTAGAAACAGTCATGATGAGAGTGAGGAGTCGACCGAACGGAGTGGTTGCGTTCTGGATCGGCTGAGGCGCTGGAATAGGAATTACCCTTGACTGGTAAAGACTGTCATCGTCGGTGATCTGAAACATCTTTTTATTAAATGACCAGGAATTAGTGCTCACTTTGTGTCGTAAGAATCCGTTGGTTTCGAGTTCTGTCCAATAGAAGACGATTCTGCGCATTTCGTGTTGCCATAGCAGACTTCCATTCACTCCCACGTGCTCACACATGTAGATGAACACGGATCGAAGACTTTTCAGGTGTTTCCCTACAGATTCCAGGGTGGAGCAAAGCGTCGTTCCTTGAGCGCTGGACATGACCGATTGCATTACGGATGCTACGTGTATCAGAAGTTCCCGGCGGAGGCCGTCGTTCAGGAGCTTCTTGGGGTCGATTTTCAGCGATCCCACCCAGCTGAGGTTCATGTTGAGGATTCCGTAAGATAATTTCGACATTGTGTAAGTCAGCTCAGCAAGTTGGAAGCGGCGATCGAGGTCCGCCACCTGGCGGATATGATTCTTGTCAATCGTAGCGCCTTTGGGAGCCGCGGAGAGCTCCATGATGCTTTTGGCGTGGACAAAGAGATCGCGAGGAATCGCCTGAAATCACAAGACTAAATTCCTGGAATTCAATAACAGAAAGGAATACCTGAATAACATTCCTCAAGCGGTGTTCCAGCTGCCTCGAGTAGCACAAAGAGATTGCGGCGACTTGGTTCTGGTCATCCACGGCTACCAAAGTGTTTGCGATACAGTCCGAAAGCTTCACGAAAAGACTTCGGATGGGAAGAACGTCTTTCCGGATCAACTGCTCCATATCAGCGCTCCACTGGTCCACGATCGTCCACGCGTAGGAGAAATCGCACTTCAATTCGATTCTAGCGAGGAAATCTTCGTGGATTTGGCTCGAGTGGCGCAATTCGTCGAGCACGGCCACCAGGCGGTAGACCAGCTGATTCACAATAACGTTATCTTCTAAACTGTGTATCTCGCAAACCTGAAAGGGTTACGGTAATCGGGAATATCTGCAAACTTTTTTTTACCAGTTTGATCTTCTTTTTCAGATAATGAATAGTCCCAAGCGCATCGTGATCGTTCATTTCCAGGTTTTCAACCGCTTCTCGGACGCTCTGGAACCAATCTGCCAACTTCTCTAAAACGAACCAAGTTGTACTCTTCACCAACATTCCAAACTCACGATTCTTCGTCAGGCGATGAGGAATATCTTTGGTGAAGCACGATGAGATCTGGTTCAGAACTACAGTAATTTCCTCCCTCAACGAAGCACATTTCCCTTCTTTCTCGGCTATACTTTTCCTGTAGAACTGCTTGAATTTGTATTCGAAATTCGCGATTTTCAGAAGAAGCATCAGCTGATCGTGGATTGAAAGACCACAGATATTCTGGGTCAACGTTGCCAGTTGAACTGCTTTTTTGCCTCCTTTTTGATCTGAAGGCTCGCAATAATTCTGAAACTTCAAAAATAGTTCCTACAGCAGTGAAGAATAATCCAGCGGAGCAAGATATTGTAGCGGTAGATGAGTTTCCCGTGCTTGACAAACATCTTAAGTAGAATCGGACCATGCGGAAGGTCTATCTGCTTCAGCAAAGCCATTTTGGACTCTGCAATTTCTCTGACTCGGAGACTCTCCGTTGTTCTCGAAACCGCCGCCTGGGCGGCTTTGAATCCTTCCCAGCACTCTGCGACGTTGAAAACGAGGCCGAGGTGAAGGCTAACTACCTAAATTAGAAGAGGACTTCAAAGAGACTCAAGATTTGCCACGGCTTACCCACGCTTCTGAAAAGAACTTATCCACAATTGAGCGCATCAGAGGAGCGTTCGAATGGAGAGTTTCAGGCTGGAAAAAGAGGCAAACGAACATCATTCCGGCTTGCGCTGTGTTATCCGGACCCAAATCATGTTGTGAACTGTCGTTCTAAACAATCACAAAACAGTTAATTTACAAACTCAATAACAATTATTAATCCTTACTTCTTCCCGAAAATTGTCACTGCGAAGGGTTGCCACAACATCGGAAACCAGTTTTGAACTAATATTCAGTCTCCTGAAATATAAACCTTCAAACCCTCCAAACGTCCAGCCACCAGTTTACCTGAACTGTTTATCGAAATTTCCCTCACAAGTCCGGAATAATTCCACGAGTAAATCGAAGCGATCGTGGTTGCACTCGACGCTAAAACTACCGTAACCCCACAGAAACCACATGATGACTCACTTGGTCCGATAATAGGCCACAAACAGTCGCTCCCTGATTGGCCCAGGCATCTTCTCTTCCAACACCATCAGAACGAGACCGATGAGGTAAAGGCACTCGCACTGGAGTTGTCGATCCGCCATGGAATCTCCAAACAAAGAATCCGAAACGCCATATTCATAATGCTGCTCGACGGCACTAAATCGAAGTCAGTTCATCCAAGAATTAATTCTTCTTACTCCTTGAATTCGATCACGAAAACGCAGATTTGGTCGAAGAGTTTGAAGAACTGCTGGATCAGCGATCCGAACTCGAAATAGAATTGCTCGTCCAGCAACTTTCCTTCCTAAACAGCCCAAGCTATCTAAGGGAACCCGAGAACTCTGCAAACCTCGGTATCATCCACAAAAGAATCCAAAATAGAGCGCTTCTCGAAGTATTTGAAGTCCAAGAGGAGTTTCTGGTATTTGCTGGTCGATGGGCTGGAGAAGTCACCGGGCATGTAGTCCGCCAGGCGGTAGATCTCCGCCAGGATCGCGTATCCGCCTGCGGCGACTTCGTGGAATCGGTTGGTCCGGAACTTAGATTTCTTCCGCCTCGAGGAGCTTTTGGTCGTCACCGACGACATCGCTGACTGCCGGCCGTCCATCTGCACGCGTAAACGGCGTCCTCTACTCGAATCGCGCTATCAGCCGGACACAAATAATGCTCTGATATGAGTTCAGTTTACTCGGTTTCAAAAGTTCGGCTCTCGGCGCGACTTCCGCGATATTATGCGTCATTGCGCCGCCTTCTGAAATCTAAGAACATGCTTATCCGTTTCCATCCACCGCCATTCAGCTCCGATCTCTGCTTCAAAGCCGGCAACTTTGCCGAGTCCCCGAATGCGAGTTTCGTGGCTGATCGAAGGTTTTCCGCGGGTTGTATCACAGTTCCCGGTGGCAGCGTTCCAAGCTCCTCCCACAAATCTGTTCTGTTTTTCTCCTCGCGCCGAGCGAGCAGTTTCAGCCGCTTTTGTCGCGTTGTGTCGCCCAAATCGGTCCTCGCGCGTGTGGTCAGCGCCTGCGCCAGGACAAACAAATTGATTCTCTGCTGCCGTGGCTTCTTCACACCGGAAATCGATTTGTTTTGTTTTCGCCTCGCGTGAATCCTTAATCGAGCGGGCGCTTCTTAGATCGCTGCTGATAACGTGCTAGATAACAGCTGATTGGCTTGTTTATTCTTTGCAGGAAGAGTCCATGGATCTGGAGCTGCACGCGCGGAAACGATTCTGAAAGCGAAGAACAGAATCTCCCGAAGATGAACAGAAGCATGCTGGAAACGTTCTCCGGCGGCGGCGGAGACCTCGGCGCCGCGTTCCGGAGCAAAACCCTGGACCGGGCTTCGATGCGCTCCACGAACACCGGCGTTGGCGGCAGGAAATCCTTCGACGCCACCTCGACGCTCCGGATTTCCAACCCCTACAGGGGATTTCCGGCTCCCCGCGTGGCGCAGCAAGAAGTCCTGGTGCCCCCGGTCGTCGAAGAACAGGTGCGTTCAGATTGTTTATACTTTGTTTATGATCCCAGAATTTACGCTTGGATGTGACAAACTGATTCTTTGGGTGGCTTGAAGCCCTATTCTAGTAACGGTCAGTCCCTTTCTGGTGATCGCCTCTCGGAGATCATCGATGCTCGCCTTTCCCGTTTTGATAGCTGTCCAAATGCCTCAACTCATTATTATTTCAGGTCTCCGGCGAAGGTGTCAGTTGGCAGCTGTTCTCCGTTACGTTGCACAGGGTAAGCGAAAACGATTTTTCTTCTTTTTCTCGCAGCAATTTGTTCTCAATCGGAGACGATTCTTATGTCATTTCCACGTTTCCGCTCGGAATCTTCGCGCTCGCCGCTGTCCTGCCAATGACATAAACTTTATTGGGGTTTTTTCCTCTTGTAGAGGTGTCGACCGGCGCTTTGTCCTCCTTCCGTGGGTCGCCGGGCGCGTTCCTTCCCTAGCAACTCCTGACCCCTAATCCCTGGCGGCCCATTGTTCTCTCCGCCGTCCTCTTGACGCTCGCAACTGTTGCCCGCGGGCAAGTCGCTTGAACTTCGCGAGAACAGCTGTTGTTGCTTCCCTAAAGCCTCCGCTTCCCCCGCTGCTTCCCTCCCAGAGGCCGCCGGCCACTATCTGCCGCCAGTGGACAGAACAACGTGTTTCCTCTCCCGCTTGCGCCCCGATCTTCGTTGTTTATTGCCCCTCACTAGCCTATTCGTGTATCTATCAGCAATGCCACGGGTAATTGCCTTGTCCGAGCCTTCTTTTTAATTAATTTGCGCTTGAAATCCCGTGAAATTGCGCATTCGTAACACTCGGGTTTGTTTAGTTCGTCCCGCTACGCTTCAGCGATTCTGCGACTCGCGTAAACCTCGGTGGCCAGCACGACTTTTGGCGTTTTTGTCCCAAAAACGTTGATTTCGCTTGTTTGCATGCGAATATTTTGCACAAAAAAGCGATTGGATTAGCCTAGGATAGAGTTCCGCTTTGTGAGGGGATCCTTTGGGGGTTGCAGCACTCCGAATCCGCAGTTCATCTGTGTGTTCATTACCAGCGTGAGGGCCTCTCGCGCCCGCGTGAGGGCTCAAACACTCCCACTTCCGTTCGATCCGAGTTGGCTCCTTCTTTCTTCGGAGAAGACGCGCAGAGTTCCACTTTATGATAATGCTGTTGTTGTTCGAGGAGGGTAAGGAAGGACGAGGATCAATAAAAAGTCAAAATTCGCTCAGTGGGAAGACAACGACCTCGCTGCAGCGGCGCGCGCATTTTCGCAGAGCAATTAGAGTCCGTTTGTGTCCCGAGGGCATTGTTATGTTCTGAGTGTTTTCAGGTCGATTCCGTCGGGTTCGGAATCGCGGTTTCGGGAGGACGCGATAATCCACACTTTGTTTCGGGAGACCCTTCCGTGGTCGTCAGCGACGTGATACCTTCCGGTCCCGCTTCTGGACTTGTGCAGTAAGCGTTGTTTTCCCATCTCGGCATCTCTAAGGAGTTGTTTCAGGGTTAATGACCGGATCGTTTCGGCGAACGGTGTGAATTTGGAGAACGCGGACTACTCGACCGCCGTCAACATCATGAAGGAATCTCAACAGCTCAATATGGTATCAGCTAGGATTCCCAAACTTGACACTAACTACCCTGTTTCAGATCGTCAAACGGCGAGTTCCTCTGCCGATGATCGAATACGAGCAGAGAACACTCAAGTTCACTCTTTCCAAGTCGCGGAAAAAGGATGGTGAGTTGCTAGATTTCGAAAATGCGAGATTCCGCGGTTTTTGTGACTCAGATCTGATGTGATATTTCATCTTTTGGTGTTTACACAATGATTGAGTCCCATAAATCAGCGTTTATAGATTCGATTATTACACAAAACAAATAAAATTGGCGGCGACTACTAAAACCACCGTATTGCGCTGTGGTTTGTTATGTTAGCACTGTGATGGAATCCTTTTTTCAGATTTCGGAATTGTCCTTGGGTGTAAATTCTACATCAAGGAGATAACGAACCGCAAACTCGCCGAAAAGGACCCAGGACTCCGCGAAGGCGATGTCGTTCTCCGCGTAAACGGCCAATCGCTGGACGGAGTAACCTATGAAGAAGCCACCAAATGGCTCCAGAGATCCAGGGAACGCCTGTCCCTCGTGGTTCAAAGGGACGTCCGAAGGAACAGCTCCGTGAATGGACGAAGCAGATGGCCGAGCCAGAATACCGTTTACGAACACCTCGGGAGTGTCACTGGAACCCCGAGGCATAGTCCTTCGCCAATGCTGGGAGACCACGCGCCTATGTATGGGAATCAGCATGGCCAGCCGCTCTACCAGCAGCCTCCTCAAGCACAGATGGTATCTTCCACACAACATATCAGTGAGTACGGTAACAATCGAAGGTAAGCATAGGATACTTTAAGATATACTTCTGAGTTCTGTAAGTTTCAGATACTCCGACAACGGAGATCCCCTGCAGAGAACTGCGAGCAACGGATCCGAGCGCGATTATCGCGTTTCTTCGACCAACGGACGCGTGGTTTCTCCCAGCGGCCACTCCAACAATCCATACTTGGGATACCAGCCGAACCCGGCGAATCTCCAGCCTCAACCCATACACCCGCAGCAGATTCCGAACTCCCCGAGAAGAGATGTTCGCGTGGTCCGATTCCGTAAGATGGGAAGTCTTGGAATCCGCGTCATCGGAGGGAATCAAGTCGGAATCTTTGTTTCCTTGGTACAAGAAGAATCTCCGGCGGCTCTTCATGGAATCAGGTAATTTTTTTCAATTGAGTTCTCTCAACCCATTTTTCGCTCGCGTTCTTTTCTAACAGGCGCGCCTTCCTGCGTTGGGGTGACAGCGTCGTCGTCCTTGGGTCGATAGTCTTTAATTAATCAATGTTCGAGTGCTGACACCGAGTTCTCTGCTTCTTTTGTTAACTGCCGACAGCGCGTTACACCGCCACCTCTGTAATTCCCTCTTTCGGAGCGCCAGATTCGGGTGGCGATGATAAATGGAACGAGGGTCGCCTGACGGCATCTCCGCTGGGAGATGCCCAAGGCGATAAGACATCAATCGCCGCAGTTGGGTTTGCCGGTGAGGGAGCCGCGGGAGGAGAGCATGGTTGCCGAAATGGGGCTGAAGTGGGTTCTTGACTCGGACGCCGAGAGCCTTGGAGACTTTTGTTGTGTGCTTAAATTGAATCAACGGAGGGAACGCATAAACAGAAAATCTAAAGGAAGTTGGGCGTAGAAGAAGGAGTAGAGGGAACATGCATATTAGTGTAGTTAAATCATGCAACTGAGGAGGTCGGAATGGAAAATGGATCGATGGAGCTCAAAAGATGTGTTCTTGGATCTTGAAATGACTAATGTGGTTACGGTACTTTCGATATGTTTTCGGGTCGCAACTTTTGGACTTTTCCAAGGAGAAGTCATGTGAGAGATCGGGACAGCTGATTGGAAAACATCTGATTCAACAGGGAACAGCTGTGTCGGTGCAATATTATGCGCTGCAAAAGAGCACATGACTCACGTGGGCTTGAAATATCTCAAATCTCAGTTGTGGACATTATTGCAATTTCTGACGAGTTCTTGTTGCAGACTCGGAGACCGAATCATCTCTGTCAACGATCGCACTATGCGCGGAGTCACTCGAGAACAAGCCGTGGAGTTCCTCCTAGGAGTCGACGACGATGTCAATATCTGTGTGGAACAAGCCAGAGCTGAATACGAACACGTGAAGGCGAACCAACTCGGCGACAGTTTCTACATCAAGTGAGTGATTTCGAAAAAAGGTATTTTTCTATAGATTCTGTTTTAGGACCCACTTCCAGTACACTCCCAAAACTGGAAACCGTCTTGAACTTGGCTTCAACAGTGGCGACATATTCCACGTCACAGACACCCTCTTCGGGGGTACTGTAGGCTTGTGGCAAGCCACGAAGGTGTACTCGGCCGTAGAGATCGGTGCCAACAAAGGCGCGGATAACAACGGTGTGATTCCGAACGCCAAGGTGGCCGACACCTACATGAAGAGCGCCGCCTCGAAGGCCGACTACTCGACGCTCGGTCGGTCGACCTTGTTCCGGAAAAAGCTGCAGATCCGGAGGACGAAATCTCTGACCAAAAACGGGCTCGAGGACTCGATCATGAACGACCTCAACGGCGGCGAGATCACTTCTCCCGCTTACGAGCGAGTTACTCTCCGCAGCCCCCCATTCCAACGGCCGGTGATAATTTATGGAGCGCTAGCTGATGTTGCTCGACAGCTGCTCTTGACGAACTTCGCCCTCCGCTTTGGCACGGTGCTCGACGAGCGGATGATCCGCTTAAGCGCCATCGACGCCATGATCGCGAACAACAAGCACTGCGTGCTGGACGTGAGTCCGCCCTCGGTGGAGAAGCTCCAGCTGGCCCAGTACGCGCCGATCGTGATTCTGA
The DNA here is from genome assembly GCA_000757745.1 of Steinernema scapterisci. Taxonomy (NCBI): domain Eukaryota; kingdom Metazoa; phylum Nematoda; class Chromadorea; order Rhabditida; family Steinernematidae; genus Steinernema; species Steinernema scapterisci. The sequence continues at coordinate 48,238 of KN166179.1, forward strand.
TCGATGTGGACGGCAAGAGCCGCGTCCGAGAGTTGCGCAACCGCGCCGGGGCGCCTTCGCTTTCCACTCGGAAACTCCTGGAAGAGACGGCGTACATTAAGAAACATTATTCGCATTTGTTAACAGGTGAGATTTGCTTAAATTTGGAAATTTACTAAAGGAGAAAGATTGAATATTTTGAGGGAACAGAAGTTAATGTGAATTCTTTGCAGCGACGCTGGATGCCACAAAAGAAGACGGTTGGTTTGATGCACTCAGGCATCTCATCGCCCATCTCCAAGACCGACGCGTTTGGATGCCGGAGTTCCGTCCAACTCACGCTCTGGATGACATCGTCCTCATGCCATCAAGCAACGGCTTCAAAGGCGACCCCGAAACCGATTCCCTGAGGGGCGACTACTCTTCCTCGAGCGACTACATCTCGCGTCACAAGCTCGGAGTCGAGAACTACGGGTAAGCATTATGTTTCGTGCGCTTCTTAACCCCAACTCTTTTAGTCCTGATGCACGGTCGTCACCTTATCAAGCATACGGTCGGCACCCGGCGATAGATTCCAACGGAAGCGACTACTTCTACGGAAGCAGCCAGCAAGGAAACCGTTTTAGGTTCCCAGGTACTCTAAGGAACAATTCCGGATTGACATTTATCATGCGCGTTTAGAACCTCCAGACGCGGAGAATATGTACATGCGGTACAACCCGGGTCCGCTCGCTCAGAAACCCGTATCTCCTGGATATTACGACGTGAAACAGATTCTTGCCGACCAGTGCGACTACTACGGGAACGACGGCCGTGTGGCTTCGTACAGCGCCTCACCCCATACGGTTCCGGTTCCAACTCCCAGGCAGAGATTGACTCCGATGGAGCCTCCGGCACCGAAGCCACACTACTCGCCGAGGAGATTCGACGACGAGCCGGGTGGGAAGCTGTTTACGGACCATTTTGCCAACGCTCAGCGGTAAGTGACTGTATATAAGGACAATTCTGAAGGACTATTAATGGTTTAGAATTTCGAAATGGCAACAGGAATCTTGCGACAAGGCGCCATCGACTTCACTGGAAGCTTCAGCTCGGGTCTCGGACTACCAACAGTCGCCTTCACCGAGCGTTGCCACCAACAACGACCTCACATCCGTGACCACCGACAGCGCCTCGTACGGCGCTAACGGGGTTACGGTAATCGAACATGTATCGGACGTAGTGGACAAGAATGGCGCCACCGTGAGATGTCCAGAATCCGGTGTGGAACTCATCGTTCCGGAAGGGGCGATTCTGGGCGATTCACATCAGGAGATCTCCATAAAAGTGTGCAAAACGAACACTTCGGATTCCCCGAGCGGAGATGAATCCTTGATGGGCCCGCTGATCATGTGTGGTCCCCAGGGGCTCCGATTTGAAAAACTCGTGGAACTTCGGATGCCCCGCAAACCTGGAGTGGACGACAACTCCGTCGTCTTGAAGTCAGGGACCGGAACCGAGTGGAAGAACCTGGAACACGTTTCTGTAGCTTCGAACGGCGCCCAGAACGACGAATTTATCACGTTCCACATCGAACAGTTCTAACCGTTCGCCCTTCTAGTCTCTCCGTTTCTCGCCGTTATCCTCGTTAATTTATTTACTTATTGTTATTTCCCCTTTAATTTCCAGTTCATACTTTAAGCATAATCGATCACTGCGCTTTAACGAATTTAGATGCTCACTCTCCTCCCGCATAATCTTTAATGTCCTCCTCATTGCCAAATTTTTTTGTAAATACGTTTCGACTGCCGCTCAGCGCTGGTGATAGGCCTGTTCTGGAGGCCTTTCGAGCCACCGACCAACGAAATCTGAAACCCGCAGTTGTTGCAGTTGTTTGCGGAGTTTATTTTAATAAATAATGAATGGTTACGGTAAAATTTGGTCTTAAGACATAAGATTTCCTGTTCTCAGAGTTACCGCAGTGGAAGTTCACGATGAGTATGTCGGTTGTTGACCCATATGTTGATAAATTCGTGTTTATTTGCGTGTTGGAATTATAGGAACTGATCGCGCAGTACGGTATCGGGAGGTCGAGCATTCGGAAGCGAATCCGTGAACAGAGTATATTTATTTAGCGTGATTTTTAAACTGTTCCTGTTCATCCTTCTAACTTTTTCTGCTATTTTTCAGATCTCCGCGAACGATGACCACTACATTCCAGATCAAAGTAGGCGCCGATGAGTTCAATGGCGTGCGCATCGACCTCGCCGACAGCGTTCTCCTCTGGGTCGGCCGCAATCGCCACGAAATGATCGCCTTAGGAGGAATGAAAACCGGCCCCATGATGGTCCAGAGTAGCATGAGCACCTCGACGACCTTTATCGAAAACATCACCGCTCGACTGTCGAAATTGTTCTCCGAAAAGCAGGTTTGTCCACGGAGCCGTAAAACTCATATAACGCTTTGTTTCCAGGTTCTCTTCTCGACCGACATCCACAAGGAGGACGACAGCGATTTCTGGACCGAATTCTGCGTGCAGCTGCACAACTACCTGGCCCCCAAGACGGCATGATCTCTTTTCCCCGAATTCTGTGGATTTTCACTTAAATGTTTATGTTGTTCTCTTAAGTTTTACACAAAGTTAAATCTATTTCTATTCGCAGCGCAAGAAGGGCTTTTGGAGATCATTTGGAAGGGGAGGGCAAGAGAGTGCTTCATTCAATTCATGGGTTCCGGTTTGGGAGTTTCTTGCTGGTAGGAGGACACGCTGATATTAGTTTCGCCTTGCTCGTAGAGGTTCACGGCGAAACCATTGGGGTCCTCGTTGGAGCGAACTGCATCTAGAATGTAAACGTCCCCGCTGGAGTAGAATCTGACCATGTCGTCGTCAAGGCGGACTAAGGTCCCCTTGCGGCAGTGCTTGAACACCGAAACCACCTTCTCCGCAGCGACTCCGACTCGCGCGGCAACTGCGTGGGCCAGCGAAACCACCGACGGCGGCGTTATCACGATCGGACTGAAGACGGGGTCTTCGCGTCGTTTGCCGTAGATCACAACTGCAAATGAGAGAATGTCGCTGGCCGTTTCAAGCTATTCAAGTCTTACCTCTATCGCTGGAACTTCCGCTAGTCTTCAAACATTCCATAGAATCCACAGAAATCGACGTTCGGCGCATCGTGTCGATATCTTCGTTCATTCCCGAGAACAACGCGGCCGGTTTCTCCAAGTCGCTCATGTGGTAGAATTCGGACTTGTCGCAGGACTCGTGGTACTCAAAGTCCGCTTTTCGGGGCCGATCTGAACTGGGAACTCTACATAATGCATCGAATCCGAGAACCTACTTATCTGCTTTCTCTTTTGCGACCTCCGATATTCGTCCCTCAATTTCCTCTCGGCGCCCTTGTCGCAGAACACTTTGATCTGGCAATATCCTCGGTGAAAAGGAACAGTTTCGCTTATGTTCTCGTCGTAGGTGTCAATCTGAATGTTCATCGGAAGGCCTTTGACGCCCTTCTGGAGGCTGAATTCCGTCGAAAGACAGTGGACAGCCACGCTTAGCTGAAAGTGAATGCATTACAGAAGTTCTATTCCCAGGAACACCCACTTTAGCGCCTTGTTCTGGATTCCAGTACACCTGGATACCATTCATAGCAACGGAGTCGATGGGTCCAATAATTCCAGTGCAGTTCTTGGGCTCTATTCCCAAGATTCTCGGAGGTCCTCCTCCGGTTTGCCTCCGCTGCCAATCCCTCCAAGTCGCCATTTCATCGGCGAAACTCTTGTTATCCCCGAAAACGACCATTACTTGGCTCTAAAATGCAACTTTCATTGTTTCTGGAAAGAATCCATTTCTTACCTTCACGGTGACGCTTTTTATAGGTTTCAGCGGGTCGGCAAAATAAGAAAGACTGATCCCGTAGAATTGGTCTTTGTTCACATAAGTTATGCGGTCCTCGTCAATGCGAATCGACGTCGAAATCGGGGCGTCGAGAATGTATTGAAATCCAAGTGAATTATAAACCTTGGGAATCACGATGGGCGACCCGCGCAGGCTGTGCGCCTTCTCCGGACTTTCGCTTTCGCGTTTCGGCACAACGACCGACGCCTCCGAAGCGATTATGGTCGGAGCCGCGGTGGCCAAAAGCGCGAGGTCACCGCTAATTACAGTAGGCTCGCCTCCATTAGCCACGATCTCGGCACTCGCGCTACCATATCCATCCGCAGTCTGCTGCTGCTGAATGTGGTACTGGATCGTGGAGGCGGTTGGGTACCCGCCGTAATGCTCCAAGGGGCGACTCCAGTCGGAGCTGGAAGTGTTTACAGGAACCATGGCCTGGTAGTAGATTGGAGGAGGCGCTGCCGAGGTTTGCAGGAGCGGAGCTCCCACGGCCAACGTGTACTCCTGGTATCCGGCAGTGGGATAAGCCGAGTAGTTAAGCTGCTGCATGGCGTTGAGTTCCTGGAGGCTCTGTTGTTGCTGTTCGAAGTCGATCTGCTGCTGGGAACGGTCGCCGGGAGGCGCCATCCGGATGACCGAATGGACCTCGGTTTGAGCTTGCGCTTCGGAAGACGCAGTTTCCATGGGTGCAAACATCAGAGGCGCTCCTAAAAAAGCGACGATCAGCTGATCAGCGGAGGCGCTGTTCGGCACAAACCAGTTGCCGTGGAGGACACCGCTACTCACCTTGAAGTCTTCAAGCGCCGACGTTCTTCCGACGTGGTCTTCGTTTCTCCTCCGCTCGGGGATCACGGGCGACAGTGGACAGCAGGCAGGCGTGGTTCCAAATACACAAAGGGGATCTTCTTTTCGGAAATTCGTGCGCGTTTATGCCTTCGGGCGATTCTCGAGAACGTCGCCGCCGATCGATTCTGGGTTGTGGCGGGACGGTAGAGCGGCAGCCGCGACTGTCAAACGAACGTCACGTTGCAACTGTGCATGTGCGCGTCCAGGCAGCGGCGTATAAGGGTGAAAAGTGGGGGCGCGAGGGGAGGCCGACGACTTCCAGCACCCCTGCAACCCATGCGTACAATTATTCCGGGCGCTCCTGTTTACACTTCGCGGTTGTGCGCCACCGCTGAATCGCCCTAGGCGGGTTCGACGTTCGATCGATCCAGCGAACGACGAATTATGACCACCGCCGTCATGCACCACGGAGAATCGTGCGCCGAGGGAGATGAGCCCGATTACCCGAACAAATCGAGGCAGGAAGTACTGTAGTCCTGCCGCCCTCGGTGATCCTACAGCCTCGATTAGCCGCGAACTTGAAAAACGACGTCGATCAACCTGATTAACGGTCTTGTTGATTCGACGTTCCAGCACCTTCGATCTTCCGGAGCTCCTTTTTCGATTCATCATCTTCTCGCACGGCCCGAATTCAACTGCGATTTTGTCACTTTCGCTTTGCAGAGAGATTTGTAATCCGCCGGCGTTCGGAGGGGTGCTGAGGTTCTTCTATTTCCTGAAAGGATACGAATTGAACATCCAAGATGAATAAATGCTAATCAGCATATTCGCGATTGTACTTCACAAACTAAACGAGGCAGACGTCTAAAACGAAGCCTTCATTTATTCCTCCGACCGACCGAAGCGCGGTCGTGCGTTTTTCCAAAACCCTCTAAGGCAAAACGACCCTGTAGCCATGTTAAACACCTCTTTGGAGGTTTCAACTCTTCTCAAAATTAAATCGTGAAACAGGTCCTGCGGAGATTTTCCTGTCGACAAACTCACTTCGACAAGAGCGGCTTTTCAAACAGCTGATCTCCGCCGCCCGGAAACTCAGATATTCTCCCGAGATCGTTTTGCCGTAACCTTCGCTTTTATCCACTTCCAGATGCTACGCCTGCTGCTTCCCGCGCGCTTCCCGGCCGTGTCTTCGAGGATCTTCCTCTCCACCGAAGCGCCGAAGAAATCTTCGACCGCGCGCCAGCCGAAGGCGATGAAGCCCGCCAAGGAATTGCCGAAGTCAGCCCTCGGAAGACATGACGCGGACCCGGCGCCGCGTCGATTCGTCAATCCAGAAACCGGAGAACAAGGAGGACCAGCTGGACCCGAGCCGACCCGCTACGGAGATTGGGAGCGCAAGGGTCGCGTTTCCGATTTTTAATTGTTCATTTCGTTAGCTGTTAATAAATTCTAAGATTTTCAGTTCAACGGGGTCTTTACTTAACGGAAACAATCAGAACAGGTCAACAGAAACAACAAAGAGCCAGTAGAAAAGGCCGGCAACAACAGAAATCAACAAAAATGTTCGGATCAGTCGCGAGTTGATCGCGTGAATTGATCGCTCGTCTTTGGAGAGGTTTTCTCCTTCGTGGGCTTGGTTCACTTCGACAGCCTTCATGTGGAACTTGGACACCTCCGTGACTCTGACGCGGGTGGTGGTGCCCAGGAGGCCAGGCCTGTTCGGGATCAGGATGTGCTCGTAACTCTTGTTGTGGCCAACGAGGTGCACCTTGTCCGATGCAGTTTCGCAGACCAGGACATCGTATTCCTTTCCAATTCGGTCGCCTTCGTATCGCGAATACGAGCGGAACAGAACGGTCATCTCGTTAGTACGTCTTCGGGCCTGGAATCCACCGTATGAAATGTTGAAAAATCGGCACCAAATTTACCTCGTCAGTGGCGATTCGCTTCATCCTCGCGGCAGGGGTTCCCGAACGAGGGTAGAACTGATTGATGTAAAGCGACGGGAACTTGTATTTACGCACTAGATCCATACTCTCTTCGAAATCTTGAGGCGTTTCTGACGGAAAAGCGCAGATGAAGTCCGTGGCGATATAAACATCTGGGACGCTAAAATTGGATATTACAGAATCATATCGTTAGCACGTTAGCGGAGTTTTGCAGAGTCATAATCTATATTTACGAGGCTGAGAGTTTAGGCAACGAAAACCCATGCTACAGATAACTTACTGTTCCTTCATGTAGTCGACAATAGTGCAAAAATGTTGGTTCGTGTACTCCCGCTTCATGTCGTTCAAAACGGCGTCGCTTCCAGCTTGAACTGGAATATGGAGGAAAGAGTAAACCCTTGGGTGGTTAAGGATTTCAGCGATCTCTTCCAGGAAGTCCAAAATGTATGGAGGATTAGTCATCCCCAATCGCATCATGCAACCCTCGGGAATGACCTTGACAAGTTCCTTTAGGAGATCTGGCAGAACCTAAAACAAGAAAGTCAAGATAAGCAAACCCAGAAAAAAGACAAACCTTTCCAATATCGCGACCCCAAGCGCCTAAATCCTCTGAAGTGAGCCACAGCTCTCGGCATCCGTCATCCACAAAAGCGAATCGCGCTTGTTCGACCAATTCTTCAAGCGGGTAACTCTTCAGATCTCCGCGAGCCAGCTTCGTCTTGCAGTAGGTGCAGTGGTTAAGGCAACCACTGTTAATGGCCAGAACTTCGATCAGCTCGTTGCGCCGCATCTTCGGGAGATTCAGTGCGGCGTCAGTGCGCTTCTGCGATAAGAGGCGTACTGTATTCCCTTTCAGAGTTTCTTCGACGACTTCCACGACGCGATCGATCTGCTTAACTCCGACGATCGAGATGTTCTTCAGCCAGGGTTCGTTCGGAGCCGCCTGCGAAACGCATCCGGCCACAACCACGCGGACTCCGCTCTTCTGCGCTTCGACGATGTTGTTCTCGACCTGCTGTTCCGAGGGCGTCTTCACAGTGCAACTGTTCAGCAGCCAGAGATCCGCGTTCTCTTTCTCCTCACGGGTGATTTTGTACCCGGCCCGTTCCAGAAGACCCGCCATGTACTCGGAGTCGCTATTATTGTGCGAGCATCCCCAGGTGCGAACGTAAACCTTCCGCGTCCCGGGGACGAAGCTGTCACCCACAAAGGGCTCAGCTTTCTCGGCTTTTGCTGGCCGGCGCTTCACCATGACGCCCACGCTGGCATCGTTGGACGACGACGCAACGCGCACGTCGAAGCCGTCCTCGATATCACCCATCGTCCTGAAACAGCGTCATATGCTACCTGAAACCCATAAAATCCACAAAATGAAACCAGCGAAACAAACACCAAACAAAAATGTGACACAACCGAAGATCTCCTATCATTTATTTACACTTCAAACAAAGGCTTAAAGCAGTCATTCACAAAATGACAAAGTGAGAGAAACTGAAAATGGTAGCATTTGGGATTTTAGGAAAGCGCGCTAAACTGGGAGAAATATTGGGTACAAAGCATGACTAGAAAGCGATAAAATACAAACAATGATAAAGAGAATCACGATCACAACCCTTCGTGGAACGATCAAAGATAAGTGGAGAAGTGCTGGAGAAAAGGCATCGCTAGAAAATTTCCTAAACGAGAGATTCCAGGTGGTCGCAGTTCAGATTGTTAAGTAGGGTGCGGAGAAACAACATTTCGCGCCTCGTGTTCTCGAAGATCACGCGGGGATCTTCGCTTCGGCACCTGAGAATATTCGGAGCCATCACCATCGCGAGGTTCGAAGCGTCCATCTTGGTGTGCAAGACATTCTCTGCCCTGCCCAGAACCTGCAGGAGCCAAACGAGTTTTCCCAAAACTAATCTATGTGTGGTGGGAAGAAGTTCTACGGTCTTCAGGCATTCTTCCGGCTGGTCGCAGATCGCGAGGCAGCGATCGTAGATACTATCCGGAATCAACGGAGTCGGCAGTTGTCGTAGCCACAGTTTGAGCAGCGCGGCAGGAACGTGGGCGTCACGGACCACAGGTAGGAGCCAACGGTCCAGACGAAGGCGAGCTGGAAAAGTGGGTTAAGATTTGCTACTAAACTCGATTTATACCTGTTTGCAGCTGTTCCGGGTCGGCGGGAACACGGAAAAGACCTTCGGTTTGGGGTCCGCCGGAAGCGACAATGAGATCGATGAGGGTTGATTCAATCCAAGGAATCTGCCGCTCCGGGCATCGATCGGCTTGTAAATCCATCAATTCGTCGATGGTCGCCGAGAATTGTGGAGGACTGAAGATGTGGATCCGAGACTCCTGAATTAGTTCAGCGGTAGGCTTCGGCCGCGCGCCTGTGGTCGGCGCTCTAAGGAGTCGCTTGTGGCATTGTTGAGCAAACTTCGAAACGGCAACTTCGGGCGAATCGAGCAAAGAATCCGAGTGCATCTCGACGAAGGAATTCAGCGAAGATCGGGATTCTTCTGATCTGGGCGTCACGAAAGATAGCGTGATCGCCAAGAGTTCCCATCCTCTTCTTAAAGAATCCGATCGTTCGTTGTCCGTTAACTGCTTGACCAGCTGGAGAAAGAGTTCGTCGATAAGATCGGGCTTCTGTTGAACTTGTTCCACGATTGAAACCGCAATCTTAACAGAAAGCCATCAAATTAGATTCTGTAGATTCAAAAGCTCACCTTGTCCGCGGAAGTTTTGCTCTTTCTGTCGCCCATGTAGGACTGCACGAGCTTGAACAACGCCAAAGCGTCCTTCTTCACATTTTTGTCCAAACTCTTAGAAAGCGGATGCTTTATGGAGTCTTTCGTCCACGAATCCACAGGAACCTCTCCGTTCCCAGTTCCGGACTGAAAAGATGTGTTATGAACATCGTGCTCCGGTCGGGCTATCGTCGGGAACTGCCGCTGTTCGGAGGATGAACTCGTGGAACGACCGCGTGCAGAAGGCATAGTGTGCGAGGAAGATGGAGATGGGAAACACATAGGAACGGAAGACTTCACGGTACCCATAGAGGGAACGGGGGAAGAGGACAACTCGGAAGAGAGGTCGAAGTTGGAGTAGATGTTGCTGGAGGGGAGCGTCGAGGGATTCGAGTGGGAGTAGTGGTGTTGCTTCTTGGTGATCACTCCGGATTCAGGTCCGATTTCTTGCGCATAAACTGCTTCGTCATCTAGGACATCTACGGAAACAGAGGGACGAGATTCGCTCAGTTGCAAGTCTTCTAAGCGTCTCCTAAGACGAGAGGGAGAAGTTTGTGTTTCGCTGCTTACTTTGGAAGCACGGGACTGGCTGTAGAATTCTATTTCCGTGTTCTCCTTCAGTAACTGAACGATCGAAAGCACAGGTTGGGTATACGGTATCGAAAAAGTTACCTGAAGCTTTGCGAGTGGAATGATATCGCAGTTGTTGGGTTTCTGCCACACGGTGGTCAGCGTCGTGGCATTGTAGTAATAGAACCGCTTCGACTTCGAATCGAACAGTTCCCACCACTGGTTCTCCTTCATCCGCTTGCTGAAATCACCGTCATTAGTGAATCAGAGGCGAGAGTCACAACATACACTGCGACGCCGGGAGGAGGCTCCCAGGCGCATTCTCCGGTGGTGAGATTCGCGAACATCCGCTCCTTGGTCCGCGGCTCCTCGATCTCGACCCAACCCATCGGAGGTTCATAGGCTTCGCCGCTTTCCTCGCACTCGACTCGGATCTGCGCCGAAGACGACGAGGCGGCGTCGTCCAATTCGTCCTTCATCATTATGATTGATGCAGCTGATTAAGGCCGCGACAATCCTTTATAAGAGGAAAACCGCAGATTTCACTCGTGGAGACGCCTTGGCATAATGAAGAACCCGGAGGCGTGGGTGGACGGCAGTGCAGCGGCAGATCTGAAACGAGGGTTCAAATGAAACGCGTTCCCAAACGGACAAAGGCACGCGATTCGGGTGGCTGGCAAAAGGTTAGGCTGAGGTTAAGTACAACACGAACGCACACAAAGAGGACGGTCGCGCGCCTAGCGCGTGCATGCAACCCTCACAACAATTATCGATCGAAATTAACTCGAATGACTTGCACTGATTCGCGGTTCCCGTGTTACATTAAGCGGACATGACTAATCCCGAAATGGGTCAGCGTCAAGGCCGCCGCGAAAACCGGACGGTGGAACGCGAAAACGCTGCCGAAAACAAGAAAAAACAATCGCGATTTGTGGTTGCGAAGCTACCGAACGCCAAGCTCCCCTCTCCGCGCTATAAATCACTTTCTGGACACTGCGGGCTGACCACAAACGTATCGGATGTCCCCGGAGGCCCCTCGCAAGTATCAAATCAATTAATTTGCGCCCTGAAATTTCTTCATCTCTGGCTCCGTGCTTCCTCAAATCGATGATTTCGGAGTTGTTTACGTTGAGGCTAGTAGCAAACATAAAAGAAACGACCTTATCGCAGGCGATAAAAACGGAACAATACAGAGGAGGAGATAGCGGAGAGGCGCGTGGCTGGGTCATGAATAAGTAAACATCTGAGGAAATAAGTGGTTCTTGCGCACGAGAAGTGATCTTGTGAAGAGGTTTCCGGTCGCTCTCGATCATTAGCCGGCCGAGTCGTTAGCGCATAATTGGATCCTGCGAAATGGAAGTGTCGAAAGGAAGTCATAGAAACGGGGAACTTCGGAACTTTGTGACATAGGAACAGCGCCCATTTCAGCGACTTTTCGGCGACGCCAAAAAATCGATTCTCTTTTGTGGCCGAAATTGCCCGAAATCGGGAAACAATCGCGCGAGGGACGACAAACCGCGGAGAAGCAAAGAACTGTTGGACGCCGAACGTTCGAGGTTTCTTGGATCTTTCGAATTGCATGCAATCGAACTGGGACAACCGCGAGCTCTTTGGGCGCGAAATCGTGCATTGTGAACGGAATTCAACTTCTTTTCGCGCTCAGCGGAGAGTCGAAGGGGAGGAGGTTCCCATCGGTTTTAACGAATTCGATGTAGTGTGGTCGGTGGTTCCATAATTGAAGCTTTTGTGGAACTGTTTATTTTGTGACGCGCATTTGAATTCGATTTTCACCAACTCCTTAAATCTTTATATTTTCAGATCCAGTGAGCCGAAATGTCCTCGCGTGCTTCGGATTCGAATGGAGGCGGATCGCTTCGTCCACTCCCGAACCTCGACAGCCCATCGCGGTCGGTGGCGGCTCAAGAATCCTCGTCACGTCTCAGAAGTGGTAAGTGTGAGGGGAACGTATTATTGGGTATTGGGATGGGTACAGGTATTGGGAAGGACTTTTTCGAGGTTGTGGGAGATGAACCTTAAACATAAACGTTTGAGTTCTAAGAAACTAAGGAAACCACATTTTAGAGACCTCCAGCGTTATGCGCTATGGCTCCGAAACCGGGCCATTGAGCATGGGCACGAGTGCCAGCGCCACAAGCGCTCGGTCCAGCGCTGCTCGGGTCCGAGCCGATCTTCGCGTGATCCCCTCACATCACCGAACGATCCGCATCGACGCCCGCGATGACGCCATGCAGCCCGAGAACGAGGCGAACCAGGACGGAGCCCGCATCTACATCTGGGGCACCCGGATCTGCGTCGCGGATGTCCAGCGCAACTTCCGGGCCTTCATTGAGCAGTTCCGGACCGAGGACCTAGAAGAAGACGAAACCGCCATGGAGATGCAGTCCCACCAGCGCACGGAGATCAACACGACCAACGCGTACTACTTGGAGCGCCTGGCCGAAGTATACAACACCGAGAACATCTTCTTCAACCTCAACCTCAAACACGTCCAAGTCTTCAGCGACGAGCTGTATCGTCAGATCATTGCCTATCCTTCGGTTCGTTCAACTCTTCCACTTCTTAGTCCTAAACTCTACTTTTCAGGAAGTCATCCCATACCTTGATATGACGATCAACGAGATCTACAAGGAGAGGTTCGACAAGGAGCTGCCGGCTATCGAGATCCGGCCCTTCAACGCCGAGAAGACCCGCAACATGCGAAGCCTCAATCCTTCGGATATCGACCAGCTTATCACCATCAACGGAATGGTCATCCGCACGACCACGCTTATCCCAGAGGCCAGCAACGGATTCTTCCAATGTTCAATCTGCAGATACACCGTAAGCTATTTGACTCTATTAACCTATCTGACAATTCATTTTCTTTAAGGTGGAAAACGAAGTTGACCGCGGACGCATCGAGGAGCCGACGCTCTGCCGTAACTGCAACAACTCTCACAGTTTCCAGTTGATCTTCAATCGCTCGTTCTACATGGACAAGCAGATCATCAAGCTGCAGGAGATTCCCGGTGATATGCCCGCTGGTCAAACGCCGCACACGGTGACACTCTTCGCCCACGGCTCGCTCGTCGAGAACGTGCAGCCTGGAGATCGTGTTTCGGTCACAGGAATCTACCGCGCCCAGGCGATGCGCTCCAACCCTCGCCAGCGCAATCTGAATGCCGTTTACAGGACCAACGTGGACGTGCTTCATTTTCGCAAGATTGATACTTCGCGTCTTCATCAGACCGGCGATGGGTAATTATTCGGCTCTTTTGTTCTAGAAAATAATATATCTCATTTTCAGAAGTTTCCTAAGCGAGGAACGAATAGCCGCTATCTTGGAGCTGTCGAAACAGCCGGATGTCGTTGAACGTCTTGCCCAGGCTGTTGCTCCCAGCATCTATGGCCACGAGGACGTCAAGAAGGGCATTCTGTGCCTCCTTTTCGGAGGCGCCAGAAAGGACGACGACACCGGAAACAAGACGAAACTCCGCAGTGAGATCAACATTCTCCTTTGTGGAGATCCTGGTACTTCGAAGTCGCAGTTGCTTCAGTACGTTTACCGTCTTGTCCCTCGCGCCCAGTACACCTCGGGCAAGGGAAGTTCGGCCGTCGGTTTAACGGCGTCGATCACCCGCGACCCGGACACTCGTGGCGCCGTGCTTCAAACCGGAGCTCTGGTGCTGGCCGATAACGGCGTTTGCTGTATCGACGAGTTCGACAAGATGAACGATAGTACTCGTTCGGTCCTCCACGAAGTAATGGAGCAGCAGACCCTTTCCATCGCGAAAGCTGGAATCATCTGTCAACTGAACGCGCGCACCTCGATTCTCGCGGGTGCCAACCCCATCGACAGCAAATGGAACCGCAACAAGACCATCATCGACAATATCCAGCTGCCTCACACTCTTCTTTCCCGCTTTGATCTCATCTTCCTTGTCCTGGATCCTCAAAACGAAACCTACGATCGTCAGCTTGGAAACCATCTCGTATCGCTTTATTTCAAGACGAAGGAGGACCGCGCTCATGAAGAAGTCGACATGGCTCTGCTAAGGTAAATTCAGTCGATAGAATTCGTATTGAACTCAAAGCTTTTCAGAGATTACATCGCCTACGCTAAGGAAAACATCCATCCTAAGCTGGACGACGTGGCTCAAAGCGCTCTTATCGACAAGTATCTGAAGATGCGAGAGTTCGGAGCCAAGACCGGACAGGTCAGTGCTTATCCTCGCCAGCTGGAATCACTGATCCGCTTATCGGAAGCCTTCGCCAAGATTCGCCTTTCGCAGACCGTATCGCCCGATGACATCGAGGACGCCTACAGGTAACTTCTGGATTTCATCGCTCGATCACCGATTACGTTTTGCAGCTTGCATCGTGAGGCCATGCGGCAGTCCCTCACCGATCCCAACACGGGACGCATCGATATGGGCATTATCAGTGGAGGACTGAGCGCCTCCTCGAAGCAGATCGTCAGCGACGTCGTCGAAATGATCCGCCAGGAACTTAAGAACAAGAAGTCCATCACGATGGCGCAGAAGAAGCTGCTTTACCAGATCCGGCAGAACAATACTCAGGTATACCTTTAAGATTTCAGTCCTCTTCTAACTTATCGATTTCAGCATTTCGACGCAAACCATTTCGCCGAAGCCTTGCGGGAGCTCACCAAGAAAGAAGAAATCGTTGTCACCGGCGACAAGATCCGCTACATCGCGGATAACAAAGTCCTCGATTAATTGTTTTAAATTTGAGTTATGTCGATATGTTGTACAGAATACGGTGTTCCCAGTTAATGAATTTCGATTGAAAGAAGTTCTTTGTTTGAGCAGGAGGACAAGAATGTGTGGAAAAAAGAAATGGGAAAACGGAAGAAGGAACACGAAAAAGGCTAACGTTGGACGGAAGAAGAAATTAGCCAACGGGAGTCCGAAAATCTCCGGAATTCCAACAGCTTTGGGGTGACGGGAAGCGCTAATTAAACTAATAACTAAAAACTGTAATATTCGGTAGAATTCCGCACATCCCTGGTTTTGACCTTGGGATTCGACCGCGTTTGAACCACTTCATTCCACAGGCCATTCCGCCTAACAGAAAGAAACTTTGGAAGAAAAACTTTCGACCCCTCAATTTTATTATATATTTAATAACAACATTCCAAGAAGCTAACAATAGTTGTGGAAGTCGGGGAATAAGCAAATTGGGGAAATGGAGGTGGTTTTAACCAGTAATAACGATCAAATTCTAAGCAAGTAAATACAAGGGAGATTCAGATTTCTCAAGGAAGAAACGTCTTCAAGCTTCGCGGACGAATTTTCTCTCGTGCTTCTGGAATTCGTCGTCCAAGAGGTTCGCAAAGGAGAAGATTGCATCCCGGGTGACGCGCCTCATCAAAACAAGCTGGTCGTAAGTCAACTCACCGAACGGTTTCGTCGCTTCTTTGGCGATTTCCTTTTGCGCGGCGACTAAGAACTCGGCGACGCCTTCGCTTACGTTGGGTTCTGTTTTGGGGGCTTCGCCGATCGCCTCCAGGCTCTTCGTCCACACAGGCCCCAGGAGTTCGATGCCAGCGAAGATGCTTGGCGACGACGGCTGCGGATCCTTTTCTTCCGGGGATTCCACGACGATTTCCTCGTCGATCGATTCAGTTTCTTCGCTGCTCACGATGGACGGATCTGACGATCCCGAAACGGGTCGAAGTTCTTCGGGCTGGAGTTTTTCGGTCTTGACTGGGATAAGAACTTGAGGCTGCTGGACAATGATCATGCCCTCAGTTTCAAGTTTGATCGGTTCAGTGACCCGATTATCGACGTAAACTGGAGGAGATTCGTCGTCCGAGTCCTGACTGTCAAAGTCCGAAGTCTTCGTTCCCTGACTCATGTAATCGGAGGTATCCTCGACCTATAAAAGTCCGTATCAGCAGAGTAAAATTAGAATTAACTTACAGCTTTGATCATACCACGTTCGGTCTTCGCGGCAAATTCCAGTATTGTGTGTAATACTTTCACTTTAGGAGTTATGAACGGCATCATTTGGATCTCGCTTCGGCTCAGGCGAGCCAAATCTCCAACGGTCTCAATCTTCTTAGCGGCAAACAGCATCGTAGCTCCGCGACCTCTAGAAATAAAGCCATGAGGGAAGGTACAGTATGTTTAAACTAACGCTGATGGATCAATGATGCTTTCATAAATCTCCTTTGCCGGCTTAGAACAATTCATAAGCTCTGGGAAAATATGCTTGAAGTCGCCTTCGCTTGGAGCGCTCTCGACGGGCGCTGAAGACGGCTTCTTGTCGAAACTGATATCGTGAATTCTCTCCTTGGGTTTCTTGAGGTCCAGCGCGTCGTAGGACGCGATGAGAGACTTCCGGGCATAGCTGGGCCTAGGCTGGTCTTGCTTCCAGTCGAAGTGGACTCGTCTTCCACTGTTAGTCTAAAACATGGAGTTACAATAGCTTCAAAAGCATACCCAACTTTTGGAGAAAAGGGATCATGACGCTTCAGAATGCTTGCGGGAGTACGAACCTCCTGGGAGCTTTCGCCACTGCGAGTTCCGGCAATTGGAGTGGCCGGAACGTCGGAGGCGATTATTACTTCGCTTTTGTCGTTGTTTTCTTCGTTTTTCAGGTCCAGTGGCTCCTTGACATCATCTGCGGGTTCGGCCGGAATGATGGGAGGCACTGAAAACAAGGTACAATAAGGATCTGAGTTGAGCAACAGAGTACATACCAGGACGAGCAGTTTCCGCGACGATCGGCATCAGGCTCGTACTTCCATCGTTGCGTGCCTTAAGCAAGGGCGCCTCTTCGCGGCTCTCGGCTTCCTTTCCTGTGCGAACTCGTTTCGAGCTGCCGTTCTGAACAATTTCGCATAAAGTTACATGCCAAAAACTAAATTCTTACCTCTTTCTCTTCGTCTTCCATAGGACGCTTCCGCAATGGTTTCTTCGGCGTTAGGTGCTTCTTGGAAGCGGATTTCGCCATCAGCTTAGGAGTCTTCACGGGAGTTATTGTCGAGGACGAGATTCCGGAGCTTTGAGCTTCGGACGATGAAGTGGCGGCTCTTCGCACCACGGACGCGTGCTTGGACTTGACCACCGAAAGCGGTTTCCGCTTCATTTGGAACTTCCGCGATGCAGGCAGCTTCGTCTTGGACGCAGGCTCGAGATCGGAGTCGGAGTCGCTCTCCGAGATGTGCAACGTGGGAACGCCGCTTTTGCCAGATCCCGCAGATTCGCCTGACGGGATCGACAATGAGGACGACGTTCCCTCCTTGCTCGTCGCCTTAAAGGACTTTCTAAAAACGAAAAATCAGTTCTTTAAATCCGAAGACAATCTACTTACGAGCGAGTGATGCTTCCGCTCCTCTTCATTGCCTCCGAGGGTTAGTTTCGGGCGATTTTGAATCACCTGAAAACAAAAGCTATCATAGCGCGGTTCAGTTCAAAGCGAGCAAAGAGCGAATCTGCGCGCGAAATTAAATACAAAGAACAAACAAGCCACATTCAAACCGATTTCCCGCATTTGAGCCAAAGCCTGCAAATTTAAAGAAACGCGACCGCCGTTGGCATAATTTCGCGATTTGGGAGCTCCGAACAAGATCCAACCGAAATTCCCACATCCAAGCCAATCGAAGATTCTTCGAAAGTCACGGAAGAAGTCAAACATTTCCGAAAAACTCGATTTAGCGCGTTTTGTTTCATCCTTGCGACTTTCGCGATAGGACCAGCGAGAAACCCCAGTTGGAGGTGTTGCGATGTGCGAGGGTGAAGAAGTAACTGGAACTTGACCTGATGAGCTCGATTTCGGACTCGGAAAGAGTGACCCGCGTTGTGAACAGCCGCCGACTACCATTAAGGAAGCTTTTGGGTACATGGTGCACATCCACGTCACTCGCATCTTGCAGCTGCAGAAACTTCAAAACCCGAAGTTTTCCTTCGGTTGCAACGCGGCCTAACGAAAAGAACTTCTTACGCGAAGGAACGAACGCAGCTCCACCGGGAAGTCGACTGATTCTCGTTGCGAGTTCGAATGATCTGATTTGGGAACTTCAGAGTCTCATATTCCGTCTACAGCGAAACTTCCAAGCGAGAATTGTTCCGCCATTTCCCAGCTCTCCGCATGGTTCAGGGATTCGATGCTTCTGTAGGAACAAGGGCAAATGGAACTGCCCTCGAATCTTGAGATTCCAAACAATTCTCGGCTTTCTTGAAAACCGACCGACTCGACAATGTTTTGTGATGTTGAATGAATGACGTGTGTTTCTTTGTGTCTAGACGTCTCAATTGGCCCGGTCTAGTCTGTTTCTAGGGAGTCTGTTCACTTCTGCGCGTCTGATTCTTCGAATTTTTAGACTTGTCTCGAAATTCGGTTTAAGTCTCTTTTATTAGGTCTCGTATAATACACACGTGGGATACGGTAGTAGTATCCTGGAAAGCAGCCAACTAAGGCACTCGGAACGGGAATGGGCAGAGCGAAAGTGAAAATATCGAAGGAGCAAGAGGAGGTACTGGATTGGAATCGGCAAGAGGGTCGTTTTCGGGGCTACGCCCGACAGTCGCCGTTCTCGGAGGAACGCGTCACCAGGTTTCGATGCTCGCGCTCCCAGAGACGTTCGGTGTCGTCGTTCAGCGAATAGTTCCTGATGCGCCAGTTGCGGTTTATAAGCCATATGCGCGTGAAGAGGCGGAAGATGGAAGCCTCGGCCCGATATTGGGTGAAGACGGCGATGAAAAAGGCGGCGAAGAAGAGAACCGACGAGATGATCACCGTGATATCGTTGTTGCTCAGCGACGTGGAACTGACTCTGTAAGTTCTGAAACGAGGAAAGGCTTACTGTAGGTCACCGAATCTTTGCTTTATCGAACCCAGGAATCTGCTCCATTTCAGCCGATTTTGAAGCCCTTCACAACCTCTGCACTCTTACTCCTTAAAGTCTTCACGGAATCTCCGAAGACCGCACGCGACTGAAATCTTTATCTCCAAACAAAGCCAAGGAAGTAAACAGCTCGCGGCAAACAATTTGCGATTTCATTATTCCGAGCGAAGAGGCGGACGGTAAACAATCTTCGTTAATCGCTTCTAAGTGATTTCCGGGCGCTGCCCGGACCAAAGTTCGGGATTCGCGGAATCCTCGCTCCCCTGCCTTTCCCAATTAGCGATTCCGTCACTCCATGTGTCTCTTCGCCGCTTTCGGCGCAACTCTTCGCTCCAAAGTGATTTGTGCCTCTTCACCTCCGCTGACCCTCGCTCGCCGCCGATCTCATTTCACCCAATTGAGCGCACAAGAGCGCGTGAACACATGTGCCCCAGATCCCGAGTGCGACTCACCCTTTGACCAGGCGGTAAGGCGTGAACTGGACTTGCTGGGACTTGCGGAGGTAGTGGATGCAGACCACGCCGCAGAGAATCATTATCCCGAGGACGAAGAGGAAGACCGCGTTGAGGATCTTGTCGCGGTAGTCGACGTGGGGGAAGTGGATCCGGTTCAGTTGGAACTAAAGCACCAGATGAGGTCGTTGGAGGGATTTCGGAGATAACTCACGTCGAAACACGCATGGCGCTTGTAGTTGTAGCCGCAGAGCTCGCAGCGAGGCGCCGGACACATTTTGCGCGTGGAGATTTCGAGCCAGTGCTGGAATGGGGACATTTAGGGCTTAAGGGAAGAGATATGGGATACCACGAGGCAGGCGGTGTGCACGTTCTGCATGGTTCCCGAACAGCGGCAAGGCGAAATCATGGGATTCCGGGAAGATTCGGTGGCCAAGTGGCAGATCCGGCAGAATCTTCTGTCGCCCGAGGCCGTGGTGGTTGTCAGGAGAGATGCTGGAAAGGCGTAAGACAAGAAATTAACCTTCAAAAACCTACTTTTGCTAGCCATAAGCTCGGTAGCTTTCAGCTTCACCGTCGGATGCCATACGTGGGGACTCGTGGGCACGGAAATCGCGACTTCGGGCTTTGCCAGCAGGCCTTGAAGTTCTTCGGGCTCGCCGCCCTCGCTGCTCCGGGAAGCCATGGCCTTAGGGGACGGCGAGGTTATGCTGGATTCGGCACCGATTCCGCTGTCGGCGCTCAGCCGCAGCTGTTGGTTGCTGCTCTGGGTTTGGTCCTGGAAAGACCGGAAATGCCTTAGAAGCTCCAACCGACCACCCACATTGCTTTTCGGTATTTCGAGTGCCGAGGTGCTGGCCACAGACCACGCCCTCGGGCGATTCTCGGCCGCTTCGACGTCCACGGCGACGCAACTCATTCGGCTGTCAATAAACGGCACCGGAAGAAAACCGAAGAAGCGCGTTGTGCATGGGGACGAGGAACGGAAGGCACTGAAATGGAGAAGATAAGAAAGGGTCCAGGACGGATAACGCGGTTGCACGTTCTTTGGAGGCCCGGGGGTCAGATGGCCGAGGAAAGGCTCTGGTTATTAAATCTCACGAACAATCGTTCAACTGATTCAATTTCGAGGTTCAAAGACTTGACCGATTCTCGGAAAACGTTTCAGCTTCTCTAATTGAAACAGATGCTAATGCGGCTTCAAGTCCACTCTTGCTCCGATTACCTTTTCTCGCCCTTTCGGCGTCCGTCGAAGTCGTTCCCGACGAAAACCGTTGAAAACCTTTGTTTTTCCGCCAAACTCTCCAAAAACAAATCACGCGCTCGACCTTTTTAGGAAATGTCAACTTAATTAGCGCTCGCTCCTAACTTTGACATGCGTGAAGGAGTGTAATCTTTGCGGTGAGTCTGCAGCACGAAACAGTTCCAAGAGTTCTCGCACAACTCAGCACTTAAAAGCCAATTCAGTCCATCTCGATTCATATCGTCAGCCGTCAAAGGGTAACCGCGGAACACGTCGGAAAACAAAAACTTGTGCAAAAGTGGCCTTATTTGGAAAGGACGAGGCAGGATGCAATAAACGAAGTCGCTCCTTCGGAGGCGAGATGTCCTCGGCGTCCTTATTGCACAGCTGATTATACATATAGCCATGGAGGGAGTGGCCAAGTGGCGTCTGGAGGGCCAACGACCCCGCGACAGCGCTAATTACGTATTAATAAGCTCGCGCGAACAAGAACGGCGCTGGGAAGGCGGCAGAAAGAAGCGCCGCCGAGGACGTTTAAGGGGCCGCGGAACAAA
This sequence comes from Steinernema scapterisci, assembly GCA_000757745.1. NCBI lineage: Eukaryota > Metazoa > Nematoda > Chromadorea > Rhabditida > Steinernematidae > Steinernema > Steinernema scapterisci. The sequence goes on from KN166179.1 coordinate 69,258, forward strand.
ACACAAACAAGACGAGTAAACAAACAGAAATCGGGGGAGAAGAGCTTGGAATCAGGGGGCACACGGCCATTACTGCCAGTCACCTCGGAGGTTAATTAAAACGGTCGATTAGAGATCTGAAGGACGAGCGAAGAAGTTGTTTGCGAGGTGGCGACAAAGGCCATCCGCGGAAAACCTTAAATGGTTTGGGAGGAGCGCGATTTAAAAGTTCGGGGATTAAGGAATACACTTTAGAGAGCGGAAAAGGGCGACGCCGAGAAAACAGTACTTTGCACAAAGCCCTCTCGAACTCGCGACGTGGAGGGTTGGACCGGCTGGAGACCACCCGAGTTAAACGACGGAAACAACGCTATACAGCTGGGAGATATCGAAGTTCCCGCGTTCTCACTTGGACCAATCGAGTGCTGAAGGACGCAAACAACCAAAACACACAACTGGCCGTGGAGAATTATGCCAAAAAGGCCGAAAACGTGAATTATTTATTTAAATGCTAGTCACAAAAATGTTATGAACCTCGAGGACAAAGAAGTAGCGATGGAGGGAATACGTTCAAAGGGTCTGAAACTGGTGATTGCGAAATTGAAGAGAGTCGGGAAAGAACGATTTTCGCTGTGAAAAGGTTCTGCGAAGAGATCGAAGAGCGGAAGGGTCCTCGGAGAGGCGGCAAAGAGGCTGCCTTAAGGAGGAAAACAAAAAACGGTCCCTCGGTTGTCCTTTTAAGATTTCCGAGGCATTGGAAAGTTCGCCGCGGCGAACGCGGCGACCTTAATCGCCCGGAACGTCGACGGCTAAGCGGCGCCGGATTCGACTAAAAAAGAGCGAAGAATCGTGGCGGTAATCCGCTGACGGCGACGACATCAATTCGAAAACAATCGAATTGAATAAACACGGCAATTACTGAGGAAGAGGAGGGCGAGAGTTGGATTCTGAGCCGAGGGAAACGGATTAGGCGACGATTTGAGCGAAGCGAGAAGGACAGGAACGCGCTTAGGGAGCGAGATGGTTCGTCACGATTCATAGCAAAAGGCCGAGCAAGTTTAAAGATTTGAAACTATAATGTGCATATTGTTAGTCGGAGGAGAGCTTTCAGCAGTTGAATCATGTTGAAAAAGCTTCCAAAACAACTTTAGTCACCAATTACGAGGTTTTCCCAGAGAAGGAAGCTTTTAGCGTCGACGCGGAAAGGAACGCTGCTCCGGCGGGCATAACAAGAATCCTGCGGCTGCAAGACGTAATCTCTAATTATCTGCAAATGAGCATCGAGGGAGCCGCCGCGATTAGCTCGCCCGCGGATGATTCCCTAGAACAGCGAATAAATCCTTTTGTGCGTGGCTGGCGTACAACAATTGGCTCCCCAATTACGCGAGTCTTTGGACTCGTCCAAAGCCAATTACAATCAGCGCGCATCGGACGAAGCACGATTGGATTCGTGGACAGCTGGTTGCAACTCGCGCACCCGCGCGTCCCATCATAAAGAAGACGAATCAAATGGCCGCTATCTCGACAACATCATCATCTGCGCAGATGACTCCTCGAATGGTCATTCGAATGACCGCCGTCCTCAAATGACTAATTGCCCATCTCGCCAGCGGCCCTTAGCCCCCTGCACCCCTGAGGACGTTCCTTATCGGAACCCGATGGCGCAGGACGTCCGAATAAGGAAGTCCGCCCGCCTCACGCAACCGTCGGTTGATACAATTATGCAAATATTTGCTCCCAGCAAATCATGGGTTGCAAAGGGGCGAGCGCCCTTCGGACTCGAGGTTCCTTGGCGATAGCAGGTACGCGAGGATTACGCGGGATTATCGCGGCTTCTTCTAATCCTGGCAACACGCGTCTTCGACTTGGCGACCACGCCGCCGGCAATTAGCGATTCCGAGGAACTTGCGTCTGAGGAACAATTTCCGAGCGTTCAAAACAACGATTTGCAAAGAAGAGACTATGCGGAAAAGAGCCGAAAGAGGCTCCGCGTGGACAGCGGCGGGGAAGCTGCGAGTCATAAACGGCCGAAAGACGTCCGAGGGCCTCGGACAGCGCCAGGCTGGACATTGAGGTCCGACGCCGCCGCGTCAAGAGGGCCTGAGGGGAGCGTGGTCATCAGGGATCTGAAGAGCAAACACGCGCCTGCACGATTCGAATTTGGAATTATGATGATTATGCGACGACTGTACAGGTGGGACGGGAGGAGACGAAAGTCGGAGGAGAGATTTGCGACGACAAATCCGCGTGGCGGACGGTTTCCGGTTTCGGATTTGCAAAATCCCGCTTCGGAAGAGTCGGACGGACGCTCTTCCGCGACCTTTGCAATCTGATTAGCGCCGGGCGCATCGGGGAATCGTGGCCGGGATCCGCCGTTTGCGGCATAGTGGATCGTATTGCCAGAGGGAAGGCGCGGGAGCGAACGAAGAAGGCACTCGGGGATCTCCAATTACTCCTCCGCCGCTCCATTAGCGCCACTCAAGTCAACCCGGGAGAAACCCTCAATTAAGAGCTCGGCGAGCGCACCTTGAGATCAGCCGAAGATGGATTATGCAAACAGAAGTAGTGCGAGTGGCGGCGCCTCTTTTAGGACTCCCCCCACAGGTGTCACAAATGGGAAAACGACCGCCAGCGCCTGTTTTGGTGCGGGAGGCTGGATTCGGACGATCTTCGATCGCCGAGGACGATCGAAGTGTTTTTGACAAGCGACGATTGCGGTGGCGGAAAAGGGAATTTCGGGACGAAAACAGTCCTCTCGCAACAGATGGGAGGGAAGACGGATAAACCGAGTGTGATCCCAGGATAGCGGAACCGGGAGAGAAGAGGACCTTGACTTGCTTATCTGAGGGAACATTCAAACGGAAGGATTCACGTAGAGAATGAGTAACGAGCAAAGGATTTGTTTATTGCGAAGTGACCTCCTAGAGGAGGTTATGAAAAGAGCGCGGGAAGGAGGAGGCCACCGCGAGCCCCCCGGACAAACAGCCGCGAAACAGATGTTCGTTCGCAGCCGCTGCAAACGCCGATTCGATTTGTTTTTCTTGTGTGACTCCGCGATCATCAAAGGATCCGATTACTCTCCGAATGGGGCAAACCTCTCTCTAAGGTAGTTCGATAAGCAACGGATTTGAACTGGGAGCGCGCCGATTGCTGGATCTGACAGCCCGGCTCCAAGCACCACGCGTGCCCGAATCGTCGCTTTCCGTCCTGTTTTTACAACATTTTTAGCAGAGCTGCACTTTCCGACGAACGAAGACATATGAGAGAACGTTATGTGTTATTTTGATTCCGGCTGTAAACTGTCCACAGGAAACGGGAAACGGCACTTGTCAAAACAGCGGAAAATTCCGGTCGAGTCGACTTGAAAGGGAGAAGCCGCGTTTTATAAATAATAGTGGATTGGGGAGAAAGGGGCGCAGAATTGAAGGTGTCAAATAAACAGCGCGATTATGTCGTCGTCGATGGGGGCGGCGGGAGCTGTTTGCGAGTACCAAGTGAGCTCAAAGAGCACAAAAACGAGCCAAAATAAGAGGCCTCGGGAAATGATAAAGCGATTGCCACATCTCGATTAACACGTTCCGAGCACCTGTTGTAAAAGGGGGAGAAAATACCAAAACAGGGGAACCCCGCGGTGGATGACAAACGAGAACAGTTGATATGCGAGAGAGAACAGCCTGAGGGTCGACGCGATAATCGCCGCTCTAATCTGCTCCGGATCCGCTCGTTTGTCACAACTTGCGGTATTGCAACGACGGCGAAGAACGCCGCCACTCGCACGTTCCAATTACGATCGATGGACCGGCCTGGGAACTGTCCAGCTCGCTTGAGCCGCTGAGTCTGCGGTTTCCGAGTGACGACGAGAAGACTCATTTCGGAACTGGTTGCGCGAAAGAGCGCTCTGTGGGAGTTCTGAATTCGGACATCGTCTTAAGAGGCGCGTTATTGTCGATCTGCGCGTTCGGGAGGAAACATTGGGAACGCGTTAATGTTCTCCGCGCGCAGGTATTCCTCGGGCACAAAAGGAACTGTTGAGCCACCATTATACGGATACAACGTGGGTTCCATTGCACCGAGATCAAATGACTCAGAGCCCGGAGGGACGATTTGGCGCCGTTTTAACGCGCAGCAAGTGGGGAAGTCTTGAAACGCAACGATGACGACGCTAGCGGAATTGAACCCGCGACCTATCGAGCGACAGATCAGAGGAAGACCACTCGACCACGCAAGCATTGAGTCGCTGTCGGACAAGAGTGCCATTAGTAGTCGTCGTTTCCGACAAGGAAGTCCGAACTACCTCCGTAGTGCTTATTTTAGTTTCAGAAAAAGTTGCTCCGATTAGTTTCATAGCGGAAAACGAGTCCAACCACGCTGATTGATGTGCCCCTGAATCGGAAACAGGGCTGGTTTCATCTCAAAATAGAGTCATTCAACATAATCAGACATTACCAAAGAAAAAAGATCGAAGAGCTTCTGTCCCGGTCACGTTCCTTTGTTATCGTTAGCTGAGCGCCTTTTCGAACCGCGCTTAGAGTGGTGCCGTTTGCTGTCGTTTACTTCTTTCGCCATTTTACTTTTTCCGGAGGACCTTTTCTTGTACTTCCGCTAAAAAATAGTCTCTGATCTAGCTCCCATACCAAAGTGTAACTGACCCTCATGTTCTCGATGTCCTTCTTGTTCTTCTCCACCCAGTTGTGTGGTAATGTGACCACGGCCGGTTTCAAAGGCGTAGACGGCTTTTCAAAAACGGTCTGCATAATAAACTTTTAAGAGAGTTAGAAACACATTGGTTCTTCTCACCTCATCGGACGAGTCAGCCAAATTCTTGATCTTGTCCTGTTGGGTCTTCTCGGCCGAATCGCTGATCACCTTCTCTTTTTGGGTCTTCTCGTCTGAACCGTTCGTCAACTTCTCCCGTTGGGTTTTCTCGTTATCGCTGTGCACCCTTTCCCGTAGAGTCTTCTCGGCCGGATCGCTCATCCGTTGGGTCTTCTCGACCGATTCGCTGATCCCTTGGGTCTTCTCGGCTGGATCGCTGATCCGTTGGGTCTTCTCGGCCGGATCGCTGATCCGTTGGGTCTTCTCGACTGAATCGATGATCCGTTGGTCAGTCGCATCGCTGATTTTATTAGCCTGAAAGATAAAAAAAAACAATTTCTCGAGCTCCTTGAACTAAACTCACCGTTCCATGTTTTACTCTCCTGGAGTACATGGACTTATCTCCATCGAGAACGTCCTGAGAAGCGCCACGTCTAATTTTGGTATGCTTCTTAGCTTTGCGCCGTATACACGAAACAGCCGTTTCGTTAACTTCTTTCTTCCTTTTACTTTTTCGGGAAGACTTCCTGTATTTCCGCTGAAAAAAGAATGGTTTACGATCTAGCTCCCACATCAAGTTAACTCACCCTCATTTTTTCGATGTCTTTCTTGTTCTTCTCCTCCCAGTTGTGCGGCATTGCGGCCGTGGCTGGCTTCAAAGGCGCCGACGACTTTTCAAAAATGGTCTGCTCAATGAACACGAGAGTTACAAGCACATTGGTTCTTCTCACCTCATCGGACGAGTCGGCAAAATCCTTGACCTTCTCCAGTCGGGTCTTCTCGGCCGGATCGTTGACTAACTTCTCCCGTTGGGTTCTTTCGTTATCGCTGAACATCTTCTCTCGTACGGTTTTCTCCATCGGATCGCAGATCGAGCTTCTCTCATGCTGAAAAACTTCTTATCGTACTTTGTAAACTAAACTCACCTTTTCATGTTCTGTTCTTCTGGAATACGTGGACTTATCTCCATTGACGGCGTCCTGCGAAGCGCCCGGTTTCATTTCGGAATCCTTCGAAGCCGCGAGCTGGATGCATGCAGCAGACGCTCGCCGCCTCGGATAAAAGCAGAATGAGGCGTCGGAGCGCGTCGCAACAGACGATTTCACCTTCAGACTTCTAACGTCTGCTTTCACGTCGCATCATTTTGTTCGCGCTGCTGCGAAAGAACCGGTCGGATCTCCTTGCAGCCTTGAATCTCGAATGTCGGAAAAGGCCGGATTTGAATCTGTTTATTAGAATATTTTGCTCAGGTTTCAGAAGACCGAAGTTTCTAGCAGTACGTTCTTCTTCTTCTTCACTATCTGGTGCCACCTTTCAATGGCGACTTCGAGCTGATCGAAGTCTTCCACGAAGAATTCTTTGGGAACCACGCGGAAGAATTCTGCTTTGTACAAAGCGTTCATCACAGTGCCTCAAACGAGAAACATTGAGATAAGCATAGATTCGTGGAACTCACCATTGGCTTCCAAGAAATACACGTCCACGGTGCTTCGTTCCTTGATTTCGGAGACTATCTGCAAAACCCTTGAAATTCAACTTTCTTCGGTATTCCGCCGACCTCCTTCAACGTCCCTATACCCATCGTGTCGATCGCCGAAACGGCGCTAAAATCGAAGACAAAATGATAATCTTGGGAAACGGAGTTCTGAAAATTCGAGATTATGAAAGTTCCAATGCTACTGCTTACAATCTCCCAGAGATCAAAAGTTTTCGAGAAGTTCTTCTTGAATTTGCCGCAATTGGAGAAGAGAACCGCCGACTGGAAGCTGAAGACGCAGATGCGGTTGTCTTTCGAGGTCTTCGCTGTCCAAGAAGGCCTGAAATGTCGTTTGAATTAAAGCAAAAACGGATCTTTCAAAACCATTGATTCCTGAGTACGACGGTGAAGATAGCGTATCCGAAGGAAACGCCGAATCCGGTCATGGTATCCGTGAGAGTCGTGACGATACACGAAAGCATCCAGATGGACTGAAACAAAAAAAAATAAAGAAACATCTTCAAAAGGTTCAATTACGAAGTCGATTTTCGAAGTTCTCCAGAGTTTGGGCACTCTTGCAATCTTCAGAAACAGCGGGAGCATGGAGATGACGACGACGGCAGCGAGAACTCCCTAAAAGACGACTCAGTCGGGAGAAGACCGACGGGAACGTACCATTGGAAGCTGCTCGAAAAGAGGTCCGAGCCACAAAATGACGACAAGGATCAGCAGAGCGACGAAGAACGAGCAAAACTGAAAAAAAGATAAGAAGTTTACGAATCCGCGATTCATACGGGCGTCCGGGCTCCCGTCCCGATCAGAATCGCGGTTCTTCCGAGTCCGGCGGCGGTCGGAAACGTGAAGAAGAAACTGGCGACCAGGTTGCAGATTCCGATGGCGTAAACTTCCTGGAAAAGAGATATTAGAAGCGAACTTCAGAAATCACGAGCCTGGGAATAGTCCGGTTTAATCGATTTCACTCGATTTTGGGCGACGCGCGCCATTGCGAGCTGGAACGAAATGCCGACGAAAGCGATTCCGACGGCGTCCTGAAGACAATTCTTGATGAGGGAGAACGAGGGCAGTCCGGGGAAAGGGAGCCTAGAAATATCCGAGATACTTGGATTGCGTGAGTTCCATTCGTTACCCGCTGGGAACGTTGCCGATGATGGCGACGCCGTAGTTCGAGTCGAATTTGAAAATCGCGGAAAACGCGGTCATCGCGATCATCTGAAATTTGAATTTCGAATGGCGATCTGGGGAAATTCGACTTACGATGATGACTTCGTAGGGGACCGGAACTCCTTTGGGAGTGCCGAATTTCTTACCCACGTAGAGGAAAACGGTAGAGAAGAGGAAGATCCCGAGAGTGTGCAGGTTCGTTTGGGTGATGTGGAGCAAGATGTTCCAGGCGCGGATGAAAACACTGCCGAAACCCTTGACGGAGGGTGTGCTGTAACCCAGGATATCCTTGAACTGGGAGATGAGGATGTGAGTGGAGGCGCCAAAAACGTAGCCGTCGACGAGTTCATCGGAAACGAAGGAAATCAGGAAATCCACGCGAAGAGCGCCTGTGATGATCTGGAACAGAGGAATTCAAGAGAGAAAAAAAAAGAGGAATTCAGGAAATGGGAAATCGAGGATAAGAGATACCATTATGATTGAGGAGGTGAAGGTGACCGTGGATACGACTTGAGGAGTGGAGAAGTCGGCATAGGACGGGTCGGCGAGGATTCGGTTCTTGGAGACTCCGGCCATGAGTGCGAGGAGCGAAGAAGGTCCGACGGCGAGGAACGGCGAGGAGCCGACGAAGAGATACATTACTATGGGGAAGAAGGAGGCGTAGAGGCCGTAGATCGGGTGCAGATCGGCCAGCGCCGCGAAGGCGATTCCTGGAAAATTCGGATTACATGAAAACAATGAAGAAACAATAAATTTACCGAGTGGAATGAGGAGAATCCCGATTGTGATCCCGCTGACGAGGTCGTAGATGATGAATTCCTTGATACGGTAGTTCGGGAGCCATTTGAAAATAGGGAAGAAGCCGAGGAGGGCATCCCGAAACTTCGCGCAACTTGAGCACGGGTCGAAACATTTTATCGCGAGGTCCCTGAAATTAAAAGAGAAAATATAAATCCGATTTAAAGCGCTTTTGTGGAATGGAAGAACCCACCTCGGACCTCTCTGCTTCTCCGAATCGTGGTGAAGCGTTACGAAATCGCGTTTCATCGAAACCTTCCTCGTGCGGACGACGAAAAGCGAAATCGTCGCCGCCGCTTAAAATGGACGCCGAAAGCCGGCCGCAGATCAACCGCAGAATATTTGCATACGAAACAGGCGCGAACTTCATCTGTGGTGCAGTTTTTGCGGGTCGGTTCGTTGAGGGAAGCGATTGTGCTGTTTGCCGCCGAGAACATTGCCGGAAATCTCACTCGAGGGGTGTTTGGAGTGCAAGAATGGAAGCTGCGTCAACACGATTTGCATGAGGAATAGTTGTAGATGACCTGAGGATTCTGCTTTGTGATGTGCGCTCGAGTTTGGTGGAGGCCAAGTTCTTAGAATTGAGCCATATCCACGCGTATTCGACGTGGTCTACCTTCCAGATCATGTTAAATTCATGGAGAATCATAGGGCTCGTACGAAGTGCCTTGCCCACATGGCCCACCTCCCCATCTCCGCGCTCATTCTGCCCTGGTCACTCCAATCTTGGTCACCGTTCTATTCTTTACTATTTTTACTCGTTTCTCGTCTTCGATCCCATTCATTCGTACACTCAACCCTCGCTCGCCACCCACCGACGACTTTCTTTGTCCTTTCTCCTTATCTCCGTCGACGTTCTTCGACCGCTCAAAGCGCGACGTAAACATTTTCGTCTACCGAAGTCGCCACCAAATCATTTTGTGCGTCAGCAGAGATCGTCTTCGCCGGTGAACAAAGATGTTTGTTGCCCGGATCCTCGGTGAGCTGACGGAAACGAGAAATCCGTTGGGCGACGGAAACATTAGTCAGAACGTTGGGATCGAGGAGGAAGTCGGATGGTGATGGAATCACAGGACTGCGTAGAACGCGTTTCAAATCCGAGGATTCGCGTTTCCAATACAATTCTGCGATATTCCTCATAGATTCGCAGGTTTCCCTTGCCCAGTTTCCATCTCCAAGGAGTTGTTGACTTCAAACAAGAGCAGCTTCGCAGACGCCGAAGAACTGGGAAACCTCATTAAATGTATATTTAGGCGCCGGAAAAGCCCTTCGCCCTTGTTTTCGCCAAACACTCTTCATCAGAATCCAAAAATAGCCTTTTACAACTATTTTGAAGATCTGCCGCTCGGATGATGTCAGCTAATCTCCTGCAATAAACCCCACCGGAGAAGTGATCAGCGCGAAGCCGGCGAGCAGACTCTTTATCGACATTCTCTGGGCTATTTGGACTTTGTGGATTCGATTCATCAGGATCGGAGAGTTTAGCAATCAGCCAGAGTTTGTTTGCGATCCCAGAATCCGCTGTTTTTGCTGTTGCAGATGATACTTTTGCGACGACGATTAGAGCGAAGAGCTTCGGAGTTGTAGAGGTGGGCGATGGACGCGTACAAAGAATGCGTAGATTCTCCGCATCATATTTGGGACACGTGCAAGAACAAAACCTCGATTTGATTGATAAGCAAATCCACTTTTGGTTGCAGCCACTTCCCTGCACCAGCTCTCCCTCTCTTCTTCCTTCCTTCTCTCCTTTTGACCCCGAAATTCGAGTTCTTCCGTCAAAAGTCAACATCGAATCCTCGAATTTTTCGAGGACTCCGCAAACAGTTTTCCGCTTCCTTCCGTCATCCTCTGCGTCGACCTCCAGCCGTCGCCGTTTTCGAGTAAACATTCGGCGTGCAAAATAAAAACAACAAAATTTTAGGAGAATTTGAATCGAATGAGCAGAAAAGAATAAATTCTTCAACTGTCGAATGCTGCCTTTTTGTTTCGGGTTGCAAGATGTGTGATTCGGGGATCAAGTTTGCTTGTTTCGCGCTTGGAGTGGGCAAGAAGAGATAAGCGAGGAACAAAGAGCGCGGCGGATCTGTTTTGGTGTTGTTGCAGAACCAGAACCAGCGGCGGAGATCTGCACGGTCCGGCTGCTTTGTGGGCGCTTTTGGGGTTTTGAGACTGTGTTTGCAAGATAGTCGATTAAGTGAGCGGAAACGACTCTTGTCCTTGTGCTTACTCGTCCTTTTTGGGATTCCAGGGCAGATTGAGGACGTCGCCTCCGACGGATTTCGGCGCAGATGATTCGAAAATAGAGTGAGCAAACAATCTCTCGTTTGCTCGAGATGGAGAGCCACGAAAACTCTTTTCGGCGTTTGGAATTGAAGAACGGACAAAAACAACACAAGATCTTTTTCTCAAGGTTTCTCTTTCCTGACCAAAGACCGCGCCTGCAGCGGCGATCGACGGATCGCGTCTTCTGCAAAAAGCGCCGGGGACGACTTTCGCTTTATTTCTTTTGTTCGTTCTTCTGTTCTCGCGGCTCCGAAGATCCAAGAAGAAAAGAAAACCAGTTGGACAAAAAGCGTAACCGCAAACGTGAAGGATTCGCCGTAACCGGCAAACTCCGGTTTGGCACTGAGCACAAAAACATCAAGTTAAGAAGTTGAAATTCCCCCTCTTTGCTCCTTCGGCTCCTTCTCTCTGGAATCCATTTCGAAGAACTTCTATTTAATGAGAATTCCGACGTTTGGAAAAACATTTGCGCCGAATTCATTAGCTGGAAGTGAATTAGAACTGACGGTGTTGGTACGCACCCTGTAGGAAGAAGAGTTTTCTCCAAAGCTGCACTTCGATCGTTTTCGTTTCGAATTTGCACGTTTTGCTGGATTTTCCGAAGAAAGAGTTTGAATGAATAAGCAAAACGAGCTTTGAGAGGAACAGCTGAGGTTGGCTAAATGTGGAAGCGGATGTGGGATTCCGAGGCCGGTGTAAATGTACTTGTGCGTAATCGTGCACTGAAGGATTGCGCGCTGAGGCGAACCGAATCCATGCCTCATTCGACTACATTTAAAAATGGAAACTCTCGAAATGAAGATTTTGTCCTAATCCCACATTAATAGACACAATCTCTTGTTCAAACGATCCGCCACGTGAATTCAAAATGTGGTTTTTGATCGAAAAACGCAAAATTGTGTTGGATGAGTCACTCACTCTTCGTCGGCTCTTACGAGTTCCACTGGGTTCTTTAATCTTCCAATTAGCTCTTCAGAAAATAAAAGAATCGACCAACGAGCGCCACAAAGCGTTTTTGTCATGCTAATCCCCGGATCTCTTGGGGATTCTCTCGATCTCAGGTGATCACTTTACACCTCAGCTTCCATGTCGATCACTCGGTCAGCGGCTCGTTTACAACAGTTTCGCTCTTTGGTCGCCTCAAAGTTCTTCTTCCTAACGGATTTTACAGATGGATGGACTTTGATAAGCTCTGGGTTTGCGGGAATAATGGTCAACGAGCAGAAATTCCAGCAGACCTCCTTTTCCGTGTCCCCCACGTTTCCTTCCCTTCCAACAGCCTCCAAACCTTTCCCAGTCATCCCCTCTTCTCTCCATCGTCTTCTCCCTTTTCCCTTCTTCTCCTTTGCGGCGACCACCGATCATCATCCGAGTGCGCCACTTCACGTCCGCCACATCGATCGAGGGAGGACAAGTTCCCTCAATTCCCCAAACTCGGAATCGGGAATTACGGCAATTACCGCGAGCAGCGGATCGAATCCCCGCCGCCGAATTTGACAACCACAACGAATCTTCGCATAAATTCGATGTAAATCTGTGTTTTCTCTGCTTCTGGCGCCGGCGGCGGCCAGATTCGGGTCATTTGGAGAAACATCGGCGGCGTAAACAACGCTGGAGTGTTTTGGCAAACGGAGGAGCGATCGCGGAGGATGGGAACGTTTGCAGAATGATCTCCGGTTTGCGTTTTGCAGCGGCGATGGGAAAAGAGGGGAAATCAGCTCCGTTTAAAGGCTTTTCTGGCGGCGAGGAAGGAAAGGGCGCCCGTGGAAGCGGAATTAATTGGAGTCGGGCGAGAAGTGGTCAGACGTCCTAAAAGGGCAAACGGGGTGGTCGGAGACTCGGAAGCGGAATTTGGTTATGCCGATAAGTTCATGAAGCGAGAGGAGCGAGCGAGAGGAAGAAAGCGAGAGAGAGAGGAAGCGACTGTAAAGTTTGTTTGTTCGATGAAAAGGCGAAGAAAGATTTTATGGGAGCTGTAAACACAGTTGCTTCTTGTTTGTCACCGGGCTGAATGAACAGAAAAAGTGAGTTTTCAAGAATCCGAGTTGAGATTCAGTGGAGTGCGATGATGTTGGGTGGGAGATCGGCTCGGAGCGTAGTTCGTGTGATCAGTTCAGATCCCCAAAACTATCTCCCACACCCCCTTCGCGGTTCTCAAAAGCCGCCAAACTCTTTTTTCAGCCCCGATCTGGTTCCCCAATCGGGCTTCGGAACAAAGCGCCGCTAGAATCACTCGCACCGTCTCCTTCTTCGGCTCCTTTTTCTTCGCCACCCTTCCCAACCACGCCGCCATCTCCTCTCTTCTCTGCTCTTCTCCTTACCCACGTTCTCCGCCATCGTCGTTCAAAGAACGCCCATCTCGGCCGCTTGTTTACGTGCTCCCACCGCGCTCGTTCAACGTTCTTCGAGTGGAAACTCGTCCCAAGAAACTCCTTTGGCGGCGAACTCGAAGAGGTGAAACTTCGGGTAAGGCTCGCCCAGATCACGTTGTGGCGGTGACTAAGCGCCGCTGGATTATGCGCATTCCTGAAATAACCAGCGCTGATAACCACTTCGCAGTCGCCCCCCCAACGAATTCCGTTCGGTTTCCGGGCAACGCGAGGGCGGAAAACAATTCGAAACAAGTGTAAAGGGGATCTGGACTAAATGCGAATATTGATCTGCGGCGGAGAGGACGCCGAGGTTTAACGAGGAGAGAAGCTACGCTTGATCGATGCTGAGTGCACCCTGGAGAACATGGAGACTCTGGCAAAGTGCTTTTGTAGTCTGGGCAATTTGGAGAAGGAAGCGTTTGGGGCAAGGTTAATCCCCAGAACCAGATGTGGGAACGCTGGGAGTTTATGCAAAAAAGGGGTTTTCGGAGAGAGAATTGGGGCGGCTGGCAACGCGGGAGGCAGAATCGGATCTCACGTGAGCACCTGGAAAAGGTTGTGGTGTTTTGTGGGAATTACAAGGATTCTCCCGAGAACGATTGTTTCCAGTGAGAGTCGCCTCTGTCATTCGCCTCTGCACGTGACCCTTGTTCCCAGAGCCGGCGAAGCCAAAAGCCAAAAAGTCATCCTCGTCTGGTCACGTTCCCCCATCACCTGACGGAGGAGTCGCGTACTTCGACCGCCGCTCGTTCCAGAGGAGATAAAAACGCGAGTACCTCTGCGTGTCATCTCCAAATTTGAATTAACTCGAAGCCGATAAGCACACGACCACATTTCTGATCAAAAAACCGTCGATTTGAATTTGCGATCGATCGGCGGAAGAAGGAAGCGGGCGATGGGGCGAAGCGGAGGGGAGAGAGGAGGACGTATAACGGCGAAGACACGCGAAGAAACTGTCCGAGATAGGAGACGCGAGAGGGAAGGAGACCCGCGGACTGTTTTGAATATAGCTGATAGTCAGCTGGGACGATTTTGGTCGCTTTTTGCTGCACGAGTTGTTTGGAGAACGCTAAAGCAAACAGAGACCCAAATAGGGGATCCAGTGGAGCCAGCTGTCGATCTCAATTAGCTCCGAGAGTTTGGAAGGCGAAGTTCCGGAGGACGAAGCGAGAAGCGCCCGAGGCGCCGAAGAAAACGAAACCGAAGAAGAAGAAGAGAACCTGTTGTTGTGTGAAGGAGCACGCTGGAATGAGAATATTCTTTATTAGATCTCCCGGGGGAGAATAAATTATCTTTGATTATCATCATCGCTTAACAAAACAAACTCAACAAATCGAACGAAGAGCGTGTGGGGAAAGACACTTTTTTACAATTTTTGTTTTGTCCGTTTTTTTTACATTTTGTACACGTTTTGAGACTGGAGTGAGTGAGGAGAGGAGGGCCTTATGATACAGAGCGGGTGGCAGGCGAGTGGTCGCGCTCAACGCGAGGGAACACTAGAGTTCGGAGGAAACTAGAGGAACTAGCGCCTAGAAGACAGTATGATACAAGTATTTTTTTGAGCAGTTTTTGATGTAGAGGAAGAGAGGAAGGAGAGAGTTAAAGCTGAGGAAAGAGGACGGACGACGTGTGGCCAGGAGCACCGGGCGTAGCTGGGGCGAAGGCAAAGGCGGCGAGCGAGTGGTCACGTTCCAACACCACGTCGAGGTCAATCCATTGGTCCACCGTATGACCGGAAATCAGTCGACGTCTTGGAACGTGAGCAGTCGCGGCTGGCGCCGGCTGACTTCGGAGAGTTCTGGGTCCATTCTGGGTCGGGTCCAAACGAAGACGAGCGCTCGGCAAAGTCGGGCCTTGGTTCGGGTCATCTCACAGGCGTCTACCGTATGACTGGAGGAGAATCGCATCTAGGAACTGTCCGGACTTTGCATCTCAGGGCTGGGTCTGCTGGAGAGGGGCTGAAGGGTCGAATCGGCGGCTTCTGGGTTCACTGCGGGACTCTTCCGGCCTTGTGTCGGTCATCTCACGTTTGTCTACCGTATGACAGGTTGGAGAATCAGAAGTGACAGCGCGGCAAGAGTAGGGCAGTCGGTTCGGAGTCGGCGATCGAGCGGGGCGAAGAGGAGAGGGTGTTCAAAAGTCCTTCGACGAGTTCGGGTCAGGAAGGAGTTCATCCTTACACGGATCGGGATGAAGAGAGCGACGCCACGGCGGTTTCTGCGGCACACAGAATTGCAGATGGCTGGTCAACAGCGGGTCATCGTCGTCGTCGGGAGAGGAGAGGAGTCGTGATTCACCGGAGCGGAACGACGACGGTCGGCATCGGAGTATCATCGAAGGAATACTGGAGGACAATGCAGGAAGGAGGGCATCTCGGAATCGGAGGCGGCGGCGTTATTAGAATATGTACAGACACGATTGGAGTTGGATCGGGGCGCCTGCCAGCACGATTGGCGGTTGCTGAGGGGTCAGGCCGACGGCCGGCGACCCGCTGCTCGCTGCTCGCCGCAGCGAGCGAGCGAGAGGAGAGAGAAGGACGAATCGACAAATGCGACGATGGCGGTGGACTGGGTTGCGCGCTTTATATCTCCGAGCGGGCGGCGGCTGGGGGCGGAGCCGCTGTCCCGACTCTGCACACTCCTCTCACGGCCTGCAATCTTCCCGTCCGAGCCGAAACGTTTTCGAAAATACGCTTCGCGAACATTCGACCGCCGGTGTCGGAGGTCTATGCAAATTTCGAAAATGGTCTTTTTGTGACGACGGACGCGAATTGACCTCTCGGCAACACGGAATATCCTGCTTTTCGAAATTCCGCGTCTTGCAAAAGACGTTTCGCCGAGCTTCTCAGAGATTCCAGCGCCCCTTAGCCGCCAATTTCTGTTTTCATGCTCTCCGATCACATGCAAATCAGAAATTTGCATTTCCGGAAGCAGGGAATCCGAATCTACGTGGATGGGTTCCAATCCAGGCCCGCACGTGATCCTTTCTGCTTCCTCTTTTCCAACCCCGCAATTTCTGGGCGAATTTACAGTATCCCACGATCCAGAACCCTTAAAACACGTTCATCTTCACGCTCCATTTCTCCAGCTTGATCTCCGCTGCATCTCAACGCCTGATCTCCACATCCCAGGGGCGTCCAATTCTGGTTTCGCAAATCCGAGCTCCATGAGTCACTGCAGCTAACCACACCCGATCTAAATTTGGTTGTTTGGATCCTCGTCACCGAACCCTCTCCGCTCTCGATTAGTCACCCCTGGTGTCCTTCCAATGTGCCCAAATCGACCATCTGGCGTCCCTCGAGATCCCCAAGGACCCTTTCAAGATCTACATCTGTCCAAATGCTCCGTTTTCGTGTCTTGTGACGTCAAATCGACGAAAACTTCGCGATCTGTCGCTGACAAAACCCGCGTTCTCCGCGTGCACCGGCGTCTTGGCGGAGGCGTCGTTGGGTACCGCGAGCGGAGTTTGTTGGTCTGGGCGTCCGCCGCGAGGAGTCGAAACGCCGCCGTTTGTCAACGACAGATCGCCTGATTTTCGAAACCCCCGACGGACAATTTTCGAAACTGAAGACGTCGAAAGAGTTGTAAATTCGAAAAGAAGCTGCGGTTCGTGTTCCTCTCGCTGCGCGACCTTCGGGAACGTTCTGGAAAAGACCCGTTGTTTGGACTGTTTAGCATGCATGTGATCGGTGGATCTGTTATCAGTGGTCTGTAGTTCTCGAAATAGATTTTGAGGTTTTGTCACGTCCGCCGAAATCTGGATTCTGTAATATTCAAAGTCTTCCTGTTTACGAGAATCTCGCGACCGACGATCGAATCCACGAAAGTC
>KN166182.1:2585-47846 GCA_000757745.1 Steinernema scapterisci
TATCGAGTCTCCTGTTGGAAGAACAGATCCATAAACTCCCATCCGGAATAACGATCCTTCCCACTAGGTTCGGTCCAGCGCTACTCGGTGGCGACGAGCTAAACGAGGATCGCACCCAAGCGATTGTTTGCACGACGAAAGAAGTGGAAGCATCTGACTTCGAGAAATTGTGGACGATGGAAACTGGCGCGAACGAGTTTCACGGACCCTCTTCGGTAGAGAAACAGACGGTCAACGACCAGGTCGTCAAACAGTTCGAGGACAACATCCGCTTGTCGCCTGAAGGCTATGTCATCAAGTTCCCGTGGAAATCCGAGGAAATGAAGCAGTCGCTTCCGGACAACCACAGCATTGCACTCAAACGCCTATCGTCAATCGTACGAAAGTACAGGAACGACGAGTGGGTTATGTCGAAATACTGCGACACGATCGAGGATCAGCTGGAGAAACGAGTGATCGAGGAGGTCGACTTAAGACAACCTCCATCCGGAGATGTGGTGCACTACCTCAGTCACCACCCAGTCATCACACCAGCGAAAGCAACCACAAAACTCCGCGTCGTGTATGACGGATCTGCCCATTATGTCGGTAAGCCGTCTCTAAACGACGCTCTGCATCAGGGACCAACAATACTTCCGAATCTGATTGGTCAATTGCTTCGATTCCGGTTTGGCAAACACGCCATAATCGCAGATGTGGAAAAGGCCTTCCTACAGGTCATCATCGACGAATCGGACCGCGATGCGACACGATTTCTGTGGTTACGTGATCCGTCCAAGGACCCAACCAAGGATAACATCAGAGTCCTCCGTTTCCGCCGCGTACTATTTGGCGTCAACGCATCGCCCTTCATCCTCGGCCAAACGATAATATATCATCTCAATCACCACGTTGACGATGACAAGCTTCGCCACACAATCAGGGACAACCTGTACGTGGACAACCTGATAGTGACTGCGGAAACATCGGACGAAGGTTGGGACCTGTATCGCAGAACAAAGGCGATATTCAACGAGCTAAGTATGAACCTTCGTGATTACGGCTCGAACGACAAAGCACTGTCGGCGATGATACCAGAGAACGACCGAGCCAAATCACCGCAACAGAAAGTCCTGGGCCTAACGTGGGATATGGAAACCGACAAGCTTCATCTTAGCTGCCATCTGCCCAGCCAAGAGCGACTTACCAAACGAAGCATCGTCAAGCAGCACGCCAAAAACTTTGACCCGTTAGGCTTACTTACTCCGCTGCTCATCAAGTCGAAGATATTCATCCAGAACCTCTGGAAACAAAACCGTGAGTGGGATCAACCAATCACCGACGAAGAGGCAGCGGAGTGGTCGAAACTCCGTGAAGAGATCGACGGTTTCGAGAAACACATTTCGAGGAACTGTCGTAGCAGGTCGGATAAAGCTTCCCTGGCAATCTTTGCAGATGCGAGCAAGGTAGCCCAAGCGGCATGTGCATATCTGCTCACAGAGGACGGCTGCAATATCGTTTTCGCCCGTTCCAAGGTCCACGATGTGAGCAAACAGCAGACCATCCCAAAACTGGAGATGAACGCCTTATTGATCGGAGCCCGTATGAGCATAACCATAGGGAAGCAGCTGAAGGGAAAGTGCTGCATACAACGCGTGATACTCTTCACCGACTCGGAGATCGCCCTCCAGTGGATACGGTCCCCGGAATGCCCCACGACAGCAGGCACAATGGTATCAAATCGCTGGCGCGAACTTCGAAGAATCGAGGCAGCGTGGAAGGACCATAACGTGACGCTGGAAGCGGGTCACGTGAGCACAGAACTCAACCCGGCCGATTGCGGGTCACGCGGAATCTCCAAGGTCGAGTTGCACGATCACATGTGGTGGAACGGTCCAAAATTCCTCTGCAGTGCCACATCATCGTGGCCCTCACACGTCGACAAGCTCCCTGAGGAACTCACGGCGGTCGTCGGGATAACCCTCGCAGGTGAAGACAACCCACTAGCAGGAGATACTCAAAGACCACTGCGCAAACAAATTCGCATCAACGCGTTTTGTATCCGATTTGTGCATCTCGTCATCGCCAAAATCAACGCGAAGAGACACTCGCCCATTTCGCTAAACTGCGTTAAGCCCACGCATCCTCCGACCACGGCCGCTCTTTCCGCAAGCGAAATGCACGCTTCCCTGCAGGCCATCATCCGGCACCATCAAGCGGAATTTGACGTCGGAAACGTGAAGCAGAGGAGAAAGCAGCTCCACATGAGTAAGGATCCGAGTGGTCTCTGGAGATGCCACCGCCGATTGACGGAGAGCGATCTCCCACAGGTGACAACGCAGCCCATCTTCATTCAGCCGCACAGCAAGCTGGCGTGGGCCATCGTTAAAGAGTGTCATGAGACCACTCACAACTTCAAGAAACACCTGAGCACGGAACATACAGTCGCAGAAGTAAGGAAACTGTATTGGATTCCAAGCGTACGAGCAATGGCCCAGTCCGTGAAACATAAATGCGTTCCTTGTCGACGGTTCGCCTGCTTCCCGTTCAAGTATCCAGAAGCGCATCAGCTACCAAGTCGTCGAGTCCGTTCTTCGGCCCCATTCCAGCACATCGGATTAGACTACTTTGGACCCATCGACTACAAGACAGATGCGGACGTAAGAGCCAAAGGACATGGCATGATCCTCACGTGCGCCACGACACGGCTGATCCACCTTGAACTCGTGACCAACCTGACCACAGCGTCTTTCCTACTGGCTTTAAAGCGGTTCATAGGTCGACGCGGAGTGCCGGAGAGCATAACCTGCGACAACGCCACGACATTTAAACTGGGTGAGAAGGTTCTAAGCGACCTGATACAGAAGGCAACAATGGACGAAGGTGTGACCACGTTCCTGGCGGACCACACCATAGCGTGGCACTTCATAACTCCCTTGTCACCGTGGAAAGGAGCTTTCTACGAACGTCTTATCCAGTCGATCAAGCACGCTTACTACAAGGCAGTCGGAAGGCGTGTTCTCAACAGAGAGCACCTAGAAACTATCCTCGTCGAAATAGAAGGAGTTCTCAACAGTCGGCCATTGACGCACCAGGGAACGGAGATTGACGACGTCATCCGACCTATAGACTTTCTTCAACGTGGGATTATGCTTGATGCCAACGTCGACCTAGACGACGAAGAGGAATATCGTCCCAGCATGGAGTTGTATAGCCTGAGAACACGAACTCAGGCGATCGCAGCAGTACGATCTACTTGGACAATAGTAGAATCCTTTTGGAAGACGTGGTCTTCACGATACCTCGTAAACCTGAAAGATACCTTTGTCCTCAAGCAAGGAAGGACGACTAATCGACGTCCACAAGAAGGCGAGGTTGTGCTTCTGATCGAAGAAGACCTCCCGCGCAATGCATGGTCTCTTGGAAGAATTGTGCGTGTAATACCAGGAAAGGACGGGCTCATCAGATCGGTCGCCGTTCAGTTGAGCAGCGGAAACGTGGTCGACAGGCCTATAAACAAATTGGCGCCCCTGGAAATCCACGGAGAGGACGAACCCAGAGTCCGCGAAAACCAACCGCTTTCGTACGATTCCCAAACCCGACTGGACGGGGGCCGGGAGGTCCTGCCCAGGTCTGCCTGAGCAGTAACGGGTCCACCCTCGACTGTACATAGAATTTCGAAATTCACTAATCAACGATTTTCACTCATCCCTTTTTGTGTTGCTAACCGTCTCCAAACGCTATGAACTCGCCACTCGACTACGACGAAGAACCGGAACAAGAAGTCGTCGCGAAGCCACCATCACCCATGGAAGTGCCCGAAGATCAAGACGTCATCCGCCAAGATCCGGAACATCCGGAGGTCGCACTCGTTTGGAGTCGACCGCATCCCTCGCCGGCTCCCCAACGCTCTCCCGAGCGCTCTTCAACTCTCCGCCGCGACCATCGTCCTCCCTCGTCTTCTCCCGAACGCCGCAGATCGCCCAGGCGCGACAGGTCTTCGGGAGAACAAGAACGACGCCCTCCTCACACTCCACGCGAACGCCGCAGATCGCCCTGGCGCGGCAGGCCTTCGCGAGAACAAGAACGACGTCACACTCACACTCCCCCAGGTCATAGATCGCCCAGGCGCGGCAGACACTCGGGAGGGGCGGATCAACGTCGTCCCAAACGAGCCCATACTCCGACACCATCCACATCTCGTCCCATGAAGAAGGCCCGATGGGAGCACAGTCGTTCCCCCTCGCGCCATAACGAGACTTCTCGTAAATCACCCAAGTGCGACACCCGCGGGACTCAAACAGATCTCGCCGAAATCACTCCGGGTGAAATCACTCCGTGCGCGACTCTCACGTCCGCTGTCATCGCCCAACCGAAACCTCGCGTGGAGTACGTTGGTCCTCAGGATACACTCATCATCGGAGACACATTCGCCTTAGACATCGGTTCGCATTCAGCGAGCCCGAAACTGGAGATTCGAAGCCGCCATGAACTCGCAACTCTCGAACTTAAGGAACCCGTCCCCAAGGTAGTTATCCTCGCCTTCAGTCAGCAGTTCGTCATGACGCAGGGATTGCCCGAGAGTTTTTATGCCTTGCGGAGCTTTGTGCGAAAGCCAGGCAACGAAGCAACGTTCTACTTGATTTCACCTCCTCCACTGCGACATGCGCTCGACGACTACGAGCACTGGCTCAGATTGTTGGAGTCTTTGGCAGAAACTGACAAGCAGTACTTCGTTAATGTTGTGGGTCGCCAATCACTTGTATCTCATTACTTCTTTGGAAATCGAGTCAATAACCATGTGACCGACGATGGCAGACTCGGCCGTCGACTGAAGCCGATCATCGTCGCCTATCTTGAGGAGACAGCCCGTCTCCCAATGCACATCGTCCCGGCCGGCCCGGAGTATCGTCAACGTGGCTGACGATCAGCTTCTATCTAAACTAAACCTCGACACCTCGAGGTCTCGCCACGATGATCCGGATTCATCACGACTTATGGTAGAGAGGACTGGAGATATTTTTCTTTTTGATTTAGTTTTCGTTAACCGCGCTCTCGCGCTTTGTTCTTACGTTTTCACCGAATAAAATTATTTTTCCTTATTTCCGTGTCTCGTTGTCCCACATTGGCATTTATCCGCGTGGCCACTGAATCTAGGTTTGGTGTTAAGGCGAGCTCTCTAGGCGCTGGTCACTTTAACGCCAGCGTTTCCCGTTCACCGGGTCCTAATCACTCTCTGATCGGCTTTAAGCCAGAGCTCATAATGTCAAATAAACCTCGATGTGATCTCTTCCTCAAATATTTGTGGCTGCTTGTATCAGATCGGAAATACAGAAAAGGGAATACTTGTTGGGACACTTAAAGGGTCTGGTCGAGGTCGAGACTTGGAAGATGATCTGGGAGCGAGAATACGGTGGCGGATCGTGCTTCTGGCGAAACCCAACAACGGCTGGAACCGAGTTGTAGCAATCATTGGTTTTCCCCATAAGCAATATCCGCCGCAGAAGCGGAGCGGAGTGGAGAGAAGTGAAGGAGAGCCGCCGACGGAGTGGCATCGTGGGGAAGAGCGAAGCCAGCGAGCGAGCGAGCAGGGAATGGCGCCCTCGTGGTGGCGACAGTGTTATCACTGGCGGAGAGTCGCGTACAATAATCACCAACTCGTCTTCTCGCGACCGGCGGCTATCAACGCAGCGGCGTCGGCCCAGCGAAGCACGGCTGCTCTGCTCCCTGCTCATCTCCACCTCCGTCCGTCTTCACCTCTTCTTCGCCTTTTTCGGTCGCCGCTCAATAATCGGCGATCTGTTTTCGCGGTGCTGCGTACAGAACGACGAAGACGACGCCTCAGGCCTCCGCCGACCTCCAAGACGCGCCCTCGCCGCCGTCCTACGCCACAATCGGATTCCTTCGAATCTGCATATTGCCCCTCCTTGTCCAGGTCCTCCCACCTGAGTGACCGACCTGAGTGACCGACTCCCCTCTCGTGGCTTCTTCCGCCCTTCCGGAGACGGCGTCCCCTTGCGGTCTTTGGAACCGCCGGCCGTCGACCTGCTGCTGTCGAGGAGCGCCGAGCAGCAGCAGCGGCTCCAAAAGTGGCGCCGGCGGCGATGACAAGAAGGAGGAAACGACGATGCGCGAGTCGAGTCCCGAGTCCCATGCAGGAGCGCCTGGGCCAGCGCCCGGGCCAACTCCTCGGCCCCTTCCAGCGTCCCTCCGACAAAGGAGGTGGAGACCCGTGGCCACACCCCTCTCGACGTTGTCCTCAGAGTCTCCGAGGAGGACCTCGCCTCCTCTCGCGGCCATTTCCCGGTGCACCCCCAACGACGAAAGCAGGATGACTTCTTGCAGCCAGCCCACGTCCTCGAATCCTTCGTCCTCAGCCACGTCCAGCGACCCGCCGACAGAATCCAGCAGCAGAAGACAGGCCGCCCGGCGAGAGCAGAGAATACCTGACCTTTCGCTCGCCGCCTTCGCCGCCTCATCTACGTCTTCCCAGCTCCGAACGATCTTCGCGAATCTAAGGTGGTCAATCTTGCTCGCAGTGTTCGTGTTCCTTCTCCTGGCGAGCCGAGAGTGTTCCGCCCGGCCCCAGGAAGACGACTTAGACTCGTCCGCGTACTCCGAGTACCGCGTCGACCCTCCGACCGACCTTTCGCGGAACCAAACCGCCTTCTTCCACCTCGCAAGCCGAACATCCTTTAACATGCTCCAGAGCGAGCGGGTGGTGGAGCCTCCGCTGGATTCCCAGGAACGTCGCAAAGAAAAGTGGCTCGAAAGGCACAAGCATCGCAAGAATAAGAACGATAGACGAGGTCAGTTCTTCTTCCCCCAAGTCCCCTCGACGCCCTCCACCTCCACTTCTTATCATTCCCTTTTTTCGACTTTTCTTCGGTCGGGTCTCCTGCACCCTTCATCCCTAATCCTACCGGGTCACTGCGGCCCCTTCTTGCGCGCATCGGCTCTCGCTTAGAGATCTTAAACGCCAAAATCGACCTCGCATAAATCTAAATTTGTAACTTTAAGCGGTGTCAAGGGGCTCCGGGTGCCATCGGTCCCCAAATAGAAACACTTATTTCTCCATTTCTGCTTTTTCAGCGCTGGGGAATCAATCAATGCCCGGAAAACTTGATATTTCCTTCTCGTTTTTGGGACGCTCCGCGGCGGCGCTCTCGTCAGTTGTCACAACAAAATCATCTCTACTCATAACCTACTGAGAATCGCTTCGCCTTTTCGCAGAAAGCGTTGTAATATTCGGAGAAAGTGTTTGCGGCCTGGCCGCAGCGTCCAAATTGCTTGAGGGGCCTCTGCAGTTTGGATGAACCTCTCTGGGGATTCCGGCGGCCGAAGAACACAGCACAACTTCTTCTTTTGCCAAGTCGGATTCGACGAGTAATTATGCCGTCGTTCCTCGATAAGAACGCCGTCCGCAATTATTCGTGCAAAAAGAGGCGTTTTGGACATTTCAGCTCCGTCCGACTTGGACATCCCTACGAGGTCGTTTGGGGTCGGCGGAAGCGAATTTGCCCAAAAATGCGTTTTTGAATTTCCGCGGCAAAAACGGTCGCTGCTGCGAAAGTTCGAGGCCGACGACGTCGCTGGCGGTCCTTCGGCCCTGTTTACCCGCGGTATCACCCACCGCCGCGGTTCTAATTGGCCACCGACACTCACTCGCGGGCTGTCAATACCGTAATCGATTCTAATCTGTAGCGCCTGTTGTTCTCCAGCCCTCGACGACAACAAAGATTAGCGCCGACGCTGTTAATCGTCTTAGAAACTGCGCAGATCGGGCGTGGAGCACTTTTTATTTCCGCTTTTGGCGCCTCGACGGTATTTTGCCTTTGTGGGAAATGTCGGAGAGTGTGATAAGCGCCGGCGTTATCACGCCTCGACCCTCGCGTGCTCCCTCTGCCCCGTGCACATTTTTTGCATTTTTGGCTTCTGTTTACGGCCGCCACTTGATTGTTCTAGTTCTACTCTGTTGCAGGACGCAAACGACTCAAGGGCGAGCAGAAGGAGAGTTTCATTCTGACCCGGAATGAACTTCCCAAGATGAAGGACAACTGCGTAGGAGTGAAGATTACGCAGCGCGTCCGCATGGCTGGTTGTCTCACAAGAGTTGTCCACAACAGGTAAGCGGATATTCCCGGGCGGGTAGCAGAATGGGCCAGGCCTCGGTCGAATTTTCAAATTTTATCTCAGCCGTTATCTCAAGGCTGATTACAAGTTAAAGCGCTAAACGCCGATTAAAAGTCGTTTTGTCAATAACAACAATTTTATGATCTTCTCGATCGGAGAATTATTGCTCGTACAGATTAGTTTCGACCGAGTTTAAAGCGTTTTCCTCGTCCCACGGCTTTCCGTCGGATCGATTTCAGTTGAGCCGTGTTGGGTTTCTTTCGCCTTCAGCTTTCGCAGTTCGGCCTTGAACGATTCCAGAGCAGCCGCCATCTAACGAGTCGCCTTTTAGGTACTGCCACGGCACTTGCACGTCAGTGTTTATCCCGCGTTTGCGTGCGAAGAAGCTGAAGGCGACCTTCGAAAGTTGTTCGGCCTGCTTACCGTACGACTACGACCGAGTTCAGATCCGCCTGGAGTGTCCCGATCGCGATCCGCCGACGATCGTGCGTCGAGTGATCAAAGTGAAGAGTTGCACCTGCCAGAGCCAGTGCCAGCTCTCGAACGTGTGACCCGCGAACCCAGGAACGAGCGACCCAGGCCTGACTGAACGAGTGCGTGTGTGTGCAGAGATTACGGTAGAGGATCATCCTAGTAGAGAAGACGCACGACGACCCGACGACGACCAAAGCAACGTGTGAAAACAACGACTTCGACTCTGGTGTGCTCACGATTATTTATTTTGTTATTCTTCCTCATTTCTCGCTCCGTTCACTATATAGTATTCCTCTCCCCCTTCGCACTTCCCAACCATCCTCTCCCCTTCGACCAACGATCTCGATTGCTTTTATTCCTCCGTTCGATGCCCGAATCTGGTTGTTAATTTCTTTCTTTCCTAAATAATATCTATATTTTCACCAATGCGCGGGATTTCCTACAAATAGCTGTGACAAGAGATTATATGTATAATAATAATAGCTCGAAACTGAAAATGGTGACACGCGAAAATCTGCGAGCACTCGGACCCAGGACTTTGTGGTATCACTGATTCCCGAGTTAGTATATGGGTTAGAGCACCCAACGCAGCTACATACTTTGGAAGAACCTGCATTTGCAACTCATTTACAAGTCTTACCATTCCCACGATTTGTCTTCAGAACGCTGGAATTCTGTTCAATACGTTCATGCTCCAACAATATCACAGAGATATCACAGAAATCAGAATTGAATCGAAAGCAAACGCATATTCACAACACGATCGAAATACCCGGAACGAAGAAGTGGATGACGATAGAAGATCTGCTAGGGCACAAACTTTTAACTTCCGCTTGTTTTGGGGAGCGGAAACATGAGCACATTCGAGAGCATGTAGTCCAGGTCGGGAAGGCTGTCGTGGAGCGCTTGGGCATCCAGCGAAAGCTCGTTTCGTGACCGCGATTGTGGGAGCTTCCCGTTTGTCAGTTCGCACGGCGAACTCTGGCGTTGTTTCTTGAGGAGTTCCTCGACATTCCAGGAGCTAAATGGCGAAATGAGCCAAAAAACAAGGAATCTTATACTTACGAGGACTGATGTGTTGTGGACGGCGTTTTGGTCACATCTTCGGAGGAAGGCGAGTTGAGGCCGAACTCGTCCAGATCCCGCTGCAGGGCGGCCGACACAAAGTTCCCGTCGCTGGTGCCTTTTCGCTCGTTTGCAACCAAAAAGTCAAAATCAAGCATCTCTGAAGCCGCGGTGACAGCTGAAAGAGCAGTTGAGGAGGGTATCATCAAAGGAACACTCACAGGAACTTGTGAGCGGGTTCACCATTCCCGATTCGGACCAGTTGAAGTTCACTGGTTCGACCGCCAGCGACGTCACAGGTTTCCCGCGATCTATCGTGACCCGATCAGCGTCCGCGCTGGACTCCGGAGGCGTGGAAGTCGAGGCGCTGTGCTGCGTGGGAATCAACACGCCTCCGTTCCCGGCCAGTTGTTGCGCGAAAACAGGGAGATAACTGTTCTTGATCTCCGCTTTCTTCACGTCCATGTGCAGGATCCTCAGGAGAACTTCGTTGGCCGCTGACTGCTTCCACTGGAATTTCAGCGCCAGCGCGTCTTCGACGATTCGAAGATCTTTCCACAGCCGAGCGCATCTAAAAATATCGCGATTACACTTTGTTCGAAACCACGTGGCCAACATTTCGCTTTCTTCTGTGATTTCTTCTGCGTCGAATTCCGAAAGGATGTCGAACACTCCGCTGTCTTGGGAATCGGAGTCGCAGTCGGCGGCTGTGGAGTCGATGGACCAGAAGTCTTCGTCTTTTAGGTATTCGCTGATCGACGGAACGGGTTCCTGAATAAGCGGAGATTCGGTTACTATAGGCACGCTCTTTTCGGATTATCAGTTTTTAGGCTTTAGTTCGAAAGAGACAAAAAGAGAACCTGTAAGGAAAGGTTGGAATTCAGTCGGCGTGGTGCCGTGGTACTGAACAAACAAACTGAACAATCCAGACAAGAAATTATTGTCTAATTTGATGTCTAGACAATGGGAAGTCTGCGTAGCATAACCCAGACAGAAAAAATGCGTCTAAAAACGGGTTTCCGATAAAGTCCAGACATTAATGCTCTGTGATTCCATGCGAATCAGTATTTCAACACCAAGAACGAACTTACCGCTTGGGGCACTTCAACTTTCGCCGGCGGCGGCACTGGATCTGCAGGCTGTGAAGCTGCCGACGTCGAGGACTCCGAGAAATCTGCCGCCCAACCGTCGTCGTCCGCGTCTTCGGCTTCTTCGAACTTCGTGGTCCAGGCATCTTCGATCGAAGAGGATTCCTTCACTGCGCTTTCGCCGCTGACAGCCGCCGTCGTGGCAGAGGAGAAGTCTCCGAATTCCTCGAAATCTCCGAATTCGTCATCATCTTCTTCGTACATCTGCGGTTTATCGCAGGAAACTGAAAACAAACGAATTTGAGAAAAATTCATCAAGACGCAGATAATTCCGAACCCGATATCGATTTTCAAATAAGCCGAATGGGGAGTTTTGTTATGTAATACAGAGAGTGCATTATCGCGAGCTGTACAAATAATTGGAGCCATCTCGAGCAGAAGCAGAAAATCAATGCACGGCATCGGAGACCCAAACGTGGTTACTCGAGGGCAGAAAATGGGCGCAGATGGAGCGAGCACACCTGAATGACGACACACTCGAGGAGCGAAAGTTCGCCTTGCTTTCGCGCGCACCTAGTCACCCAGAGAATGCCCCGAGGAACAGCGAGGAGCCAGCCAGCAGCAGGAGCCGGTAGGTGCGAAAACAGGTTATTCTCCTCCGCGGCGACTCGTCCTATAGCGTTGCGAATGGACTGGACGATCCTGCTGGAACACATAAACGCGCGAGAAGAGTTCTATCCGCACGGCAATTATGCACAAAGGAGGAAACAAGAAAACACGAAACACGGCTAGAGGTACATAACTGCCGCCGCGCCCAGGTGAGCGCATCAAACGGCGCCCGGTCAGAGTTCTTCGCTAATTACAGCGGCGATCGATCAAATCTCGCAGAAACCAGATGTTCCGGGGCGGAGGAGGCGAAGCCGCGACGTCGTAAATCACCCTGAAATGGAAATCTTAGCCCGGGAACGGGAAATGGCTACAAAATTAGCTAGAAAATGTGCGATACGCCGATCATATGAGAGGAAGTTACAGAAACGGAGTTCTGAGTCTCCGAGGAACACGTGGAGTCGTTCGGGGCGCCGAGTTCCAAATCGCGAAGTATTGAAATTTTGGAATCGGCGGCGTGTGGGACGAATTCGCGCAGTTTACGGGAAAGGACGTGATTCGCCGTAGGATCCCACGATGCGCTCTTCGATCATTGATCTCTCCGCCTGCCGGACGGAGTTCAGAATCTCCATTTCGTCATTTCCGATCTGCGTGGGTTGTTGGGGAATCCCCAATCGGGTTCGCGAGTTCTGCCCCGAGCTGCGCTTCTTTTTAGGATTCAAAGAAGATTTTTAGCGCGTTGCTGACCGTTCGAATTTCAGATTACAGCGACAAGATGACCGAGAAGCCTTCGGACACCTCGGACCACCAGCGTCTAAAGGAGATGTATCTCCATCTGACGCCCAACGGAGGTGTGATTCCCTACGGAATCTGCATCGACTGCAACGACCACATCTGGGTCGCCGCCAAAGGGGGCCTCTTCAAGTTCGACGTCGCCGAGAAAAAGGTTCTTTTCGAGCGAAAGAACCCATTCCCCAAGAAGATGGCGCCATACTGCCAAGTGGTCTATCACGATCAGAAGGTGAGAATTTAGAGCGATTTTGAAATAATGCTGTCCTGGATTGATGTTCGTAAATCTTGGGTTTCCCATGTATTCTCGGCATATTGGAATTTGGATACCGGAAGATTAATCTTGGACAAGTGTATTTAAGGCTTTTGTGATTTCATATCAAAGTTAGCCATATTCCAGATTATCTACGCCACCACAGAAGACAAGGAAAGAACAATCGAATTCCGCGTTTTTGACCTCGAAGGAAACATGGAGCACGAATCCTTCATCGATGGCAAGATCCAGAATATGGTTGTCGCGCCCAACGGCGATATCTTCATGACCAAACAGCCGTCTTCCGAGGAGTCCATAATCTACAGGACCACGTTAGAGTGTCCTCTCGATTGGGAAGAATTCTGCGTCATCGATGGAAACACTTTCCAGGCCATGTGCGTGATGGACGACAACACCCTGGCTGTGGCTACTGTATCCCTGCCCGTCAACATGTACGCCAAGTGAGTTTTCCAGATTCTCCGGCATCCAAATTTATTCGATTTCCTCAGGCAATCGATCAAGTGGATCGACATCGAGAAAAAGAAGATCGTTGGCTCCTTTGCCACGATGGGCCGCGAGGACGGCCAGATCTACTTCCCCAGGGCGATGCGCAAATACGAAAATGATTTGCTCGTTATGGACAAAACCGGGCGCCTCCAACGATTCGATCGCCAAGGAAAGATGCTCGAAATCTCCGCGAAGATCGATGCTTATCTTGGAAACGGGCTTCTCATCCAGAACGACTTCGCCATCATAACGTGCAGTGGAATCGTCCTTAACGAGGTAAGCGAAGCGTATTTCAAACCTGACTTCACAGCGCTCAATACAGGAAGGAACAACCATCTGCGATGACTGGCTTGAGCGAATCAGGCTAGATGGCTCTACGTGGAAGAGCGAACCTCTGCCTTCTTCATAATACGGGTTCCAGCTGCCCAGCTTCCATGCACATTCCGACGCAGACCTTTAATTTTGATGTTTAGAATTGTATAAATCTAAAATAAAATATTGTTGGCCGCTTTTCTCTTAACCGCAGCTGATCTTCCAATTGCTCTTCGACCAAACTCTTTCTGCATGAACGTTTATTGTTAGTGCTACCAAAATGACGCAAAAAATCAAAGCTTCAGGCCCTTACAGCCGTATTTACAACAACGAAACAAAGCCGTCGGCTTTTTATTGGAATCGCCGTGATGCCGAAACTCGGTCAAAAACTGAGGGTGCTTCTTCGTAAACAACGTCCTCTTCCATGTCGTCTTCGTAGAGGACGACCGAACGGCGGTTTCCACCTCCTCCGCGGACTCCTAACCTGCTGGCTACGGGGACCCTCTCGTTGACGACACGCGTGATTCTCTGCTGTTGGACTTGAGGACGTCGGCCGGGGCCTCCCAGTCGGCTGCTTATTCCTTGATTCTTGTTTCCTCCTCCGAACGTGACGAAAAAAGTTGGATCGTTCCTGGAATGAAACGTTGAGCACCGATTCTTGAAGAGTACAACTTACGTTCGTGACAGGCGTCCTCCACCCGAAGAAGATGACGAAACATCGGAAACCATTATCGACTTGGACTTCGAAGGCACCATGGAATCGCTGACGAGGGTGCCGTACTTGGGGATAGTCACGCTTCCACGTTGCTGGAAGGGTGCTGATACAACCCCGGGTTTCCTCTTCGTGATGACGGTCGAAGTCGTGGAAACGCGGGTCAGGATGCTGTTAGACTTGGCGATAGGTTCGCACGTCTGCCCTCCTTTGCGCACTCCGCTTGTGCCTCGCTTGATCATTCCTTCTTGCTTCAGGATTTCGTTCTGCCGCAGGATTTCTCTGGTCTTCGGCGTCTTTCCTTCCGGGAGGCGGATGTGGTAGATGTCGTGGCGATCGGGGGCCAAGTGCACTCGCCGGGCTGGAGGAGAATCGTTCCGGGAAGAGGCGAAGTCCGGAATGTCGCCGTTGCATTTCTTGGCGTAGCGGGTGATGGCGAACTAGAAACACTGAATTATTTCAAAATGATTTAAGGAGAACACAAACCTGGTCTCCGATCATAGTCACCCCGAGTGCAGCGAAGGTCTCCCGGTCGAGGTCGCCCAGCATGTCGGGTTGGATGCGCTGCGAGTGGAATGTCCTCGCAAACTTGGCGCAGGATTCCGAAGGGATTCCGCAGGATTCGAAGAAATTCTGCCACTGGCTGAGGGAGGCCATCTTCGGTCTGAAATTGGAAACGAATGTAGGAGAATCCGCTGAAGCAAAGCGAGCGAAGCACGACTTTAACAGCGAAGTGAGGTGCGCGCACAGACCGAGCAGGTGAAATGAACCCAGAAACCCTCGTCATTCATTCCAGACAAAAAACGTGCGTTCTAGACGCACCTGTATCAATTTACTACTGAATCTAGACGCTCGCATAGACGTAAGTCTTCACGAAACTAGGATTAGACTTGAATTCAGACATGTTTTGTCTGGCTAAATAGAAAGTACAAACAGAAATTAAAGACAGCCAGACAATGTCCTTTAAGACAAAGTTGGATTCAGATTCTCTCTCGCACATTTCGGAAAACTTCCGAAAGCAGCTTTCGCGGAAGATGAAATTCGATGTGACGGCTAAAGCATCCGCTGATTGGAACAAACAAGTATCGGCGTGGGACCACTGAGGAACTTCCGAGGTTGTTTGTAAACAATGTTTGGCCGTCTGTTCGTCGGTTGCGTTCACGGAATCTTGTTGACTGAAGGCCTTATAGACGATGAGTTCGTCATTCAGCCAGCGGGTTTCGGCTATTTAAGATCGTAATTCCTTTTTGTCACCTGATCAGACCAAAATGCGGTCGAAAAAGAAATGCGTTTTGCTTGGATTCGCGTCGCTTTCTCTCCCCATTTCCATCCTTGTTTTATACTTTCCTCTTCAGAGTCATCGCACAGCCGACGGGTAGCCAGCCACAATGTATGAGGCCTACGCTCCCAAATCGGTGATCACGGCAGGTCCCTTCGACATCACCGCGATCGAATCGCACGGGTCTCAAGGGAAAGTCCTTGTCGGCAACAAAGAGGGAAAGGTGCTGACCTTCAGTCCGTCCAGAGATGGTACCTCCACTCTCCTCGAACATTCCCAAACCGCGAATTTAGGCAAGTACGACATCAAGATGTTCAAACGCTTCGAATCGCGAGCGATTCAACAGTTGAAGTCGGTGGAATCGCACAACCTGCTGGTTTGCTTGTGCGAGAACCAGCTGAACGTCCACGATCTGACGGAAGTGGCAACGATCGTGAGCAAGAACCCAGTTAAGCATTCCAAGATCACGTGCTTCGACGTCGTTGTGCGCGAGAACACGCAGCAAGTCTACGTGGCGCTTTCGGCGAATAGGCGAATATACATCTACGAGTTCCATGACGGCGAGTTTTGCGAGGTAAAGGTGGACTACCAGTCCAACTCGCAGTTTTTGACCGATGTGGAAGCTGTGACTTGGTGTGGAACCAGTCGGGTCGCTTTTTCGGACAACGGACAGTACAAAATAATCCAGGTTCTAAAGAACGAGGTGAGAGGTTGTGCAGGGTGCTTGTCTTATCGTCGATCTGTTTAGAAGTATGGCGAGCATCCCGACAATATTGGATACATCCGAGAACTCTTCGAGGTGGGAAAGAAGCTTGACAAACCGTTGATCGTCGACGTTTCCGACCATAAGATCATCGGATTCTGCCGGAACAACGAAGTCGTCTTCTCCACCTACATTGGAACTCAGCCGAAATCCAAGGGAACTGAACCCGGAGAGGAGCCCAAATGCGCTAACGTCCGGTTTAGCTCGACCCCAAAGGCACTGATCTATGATTCACCTTATCTCATTGCGATTCTGGAGAACGCGGTCGTCGAAATCCGATCGCTATCTTCGATGCACATTCAAACGGTCGAACTAAGTAAATCCAGGATTCAAGCGAGGATGCTCTGCGTCGCGCAACCGTAAGCACAATGCCACAATTCGGTCTATAAGAGTTCTGTTTAGGGGACAAGTTTTGGTCTCAAATAGTAAAGACGTTTGGCTGCTCGACTCGCACAAGCAACTGGCCAACAACGTGAACTTGCTGTTGAACGAACGCCAGTTCGACCTGGCCATCCAACTGGCGGTAAGTGGAATTTGTGGAATCCTTTAGCTCTAACACTGGTAGTTTCTAGGAATTAGGAGCTTCGATCGACCCGCGTTCGGAAGAAAACGTTGTAGAGATCAAGCGAGAAGCCGCGTTTCAGAAATTCTGCCAGAACAACTTTGACGGAAGTTTCGCTCTTTACTTGGAAATCAAAGCTGGTGAGTTTCTCAGGTCTCAAAGTTCCTTCACATAACCCCCAATTGCTTTTTCAGAAGTTTGTGATGTGATCGCCCTCTTTAGTGGTTTGCTTCCGGACAACTTTCGTGATAAGTTTCTGGGAGGAAGTCGCATGCCTCCCGATCTCAACGTGAACGAGGCGCGTAAAGGCTACAGAGCCTTGACCAGCTATTTGACTCTGGTTCGGAGTGAAATTTCCAGCGCTCTGGAGAATCACCGGCGGGAACTGGAGAGCGGAAAGACAGAGCAACTCCTGGACACCGACACCCTCACGCACCACGAGAATTCTCTGCAGATCATCGACACAACGTTGCTGAAGTGCTACGTGAACATGAACGACAAAACGTTTCTTCCCTCGCTGCTGCGTCTTCGGGACAATAGCTGCATGATAGATGAGTCCGTCGAGGTTCTCGAGAAGGCTGGCATGTTTCCTGAGCTGTTTCTTCTCTACCAGCGTCGTGGTCTTCATGAAAAGGCACTGGAACTGCTTAAGAACCAGTCGAAGAACCGCGAGAGTCCCCTTAGGGGAATCGATAGAACTATCGAGTACCTTCAGGGTCTTGGAAACGAGCATTTAGGGCTGATATTCCAGTACGCCTCGTGGATCCTGGCCGACAACTACGAGAAGGGTCTCTCGATCTTCACCAGCGACTGCGAGGAAACTACTCGCGAGTTGGATCGAGAAGCGGTGCACCAGTTTCTCATGAGTGAATGCATGGATGCGGTTATTCCTTACTTGGTACGTCATCTCTGATTCGAACTATTGTATAACAGTTCATTTTAGGAGTTTCTCATCTATAAAATGGACGAAAAGCGACCGAAATTTCATGAAGCTCTTGCTCAGAGCTATATCGCGAAGATCAAGGGGATGCTGAAGGATTATATCCATGTCCTGACCGACAATGACAACGTGATCCGCGGAGGAACCGAGGAGGGCAAGCTCGGGGTCTACCGAAAGAAGCTAATTCAGCTGTTGGAACTTTCGAAGAACTACAGCGTTGATTGCGTTTACGCGTGGCTCGGGAACGAATGTAAGTTTTCGGAAATTTGCCTTTTTGACATTTTGTTTTCAGCATTTTACGAAGAGCGCGCGATTCTTCTAGGCGCTAAGAACGAGTTCGAGAAAGCGCTCTACCTTTACACGTCGGTTTTATTCGATTTCATTGGAGCCGAGCGCTTTTGCGTGAGGCACTACGACCGGAACGATGAAGAAAAGTCTCAGGTAAGTATTCGTATCTGAAATCGCAATTCTAAACCTTTCTTGCAGGTGTTCCTGAAACTTTTCAGAGCCTACACGAAACCCAAGAGCATGAAAATTCCCGGCCTTAAGCGAACGTTGCCCGTTCCCAAACCAAACGTCAAAGAAGCGTCGAATATCTTGAAAAAGCATGCTGAGTCGATGGACGCCGTAAAAGCCATGTCTATGCTTCCCGAGGACACGGGCTTCGAAGATCTCTGGGACGCTTTGGAAGGGGTTTTGCAGTTCGTCGATCAAACCGCAAACGAAAGAGAAATTCGATCAGCGATGAGTAGAAAAACGTTGGAGGAACAGGAGATTCGCCTGCGAGGAATCATGAACTGGGAGGTCCGTATCGACGGCAGGACGCTCTGCTTTGTATGTCTGAAAACGATCGGAAACGCGGCATTCACGAGGAATCCCCAAGACGGACTTCTAGCACATTTGGGGTGTTCTTCTGAAAAAGACGGGTGAACTCAAACGATTCAAAATATTTATTATGTAAATACTCAAGAGTAACTGTACAGAAACCAAAATAAAGTATATTCTACCCAAACAGAAAAAGAACTCATGGCTTTGAATTGAATGGGTGGCAGCTACACGACCATCCCTAACTGACGCTGAAAATGATGTTCACTGAGACAAGTCTGCACGACTGAGTCTGAGCTCCTTTTCGCCTTCAATGTGAAGTGCGGCTTTTCCAGACTTTATTAGCCTGGCAGTCAGCCAGAGTCTCGCGCGACCTTTAAAGGGGTTCCACAGCACACGGCTCACTTCAACTGAACTGACGCCCGCGGTACGGTTGCTCCGCCGCTTCGACTGATCTCAACTGACCCACGATGCCTTCTCACCGCCGCAACAACGACTACTCTCGGAGACGTTCATCTAGCCGACGTTCCTCCCGCAGCCTTTCGCGCTCAAGCGATGGGAGCTCCCAGGAAGAGAGGGACTGGACAAACTCCGGCAGGACCACGATGCGCCATCGGAGCAGTAGTGGAAACCGCATGAACTCCAACAGAACGATTACCCTGCGCAACAGGAACAGCCGCAATCGAGGAAGAGTCCACTACAAGCCCTACGAAAAGTCGACGCCGACGCGAGACCGCAGCCGGCACCGACGCTTCAGTCGTTCCGAAGCGGAGCGCCTTGACCCTCGTTTCCGGAACGAAGACCGAAACGTCCCGCCAGCTGGACGACTTGTCCGTTGGCCGCGAGTCCCTCTCAACGTGGGAAGTGCACAGGAAAAGGTATATAATTTGGATTTCTTCATTTAAGGCCTTTACAAGTTCATTTTCAGAGTTATCATGCTGCAGCGAATTCGTCGGTTTCCGACAGCTATAAACTTGGCTCCTCCCAGAGTGGCCGTCGCTCCAACGCACACCACTACGTCTACGATGCGTCCGCGGGAGCAAAGCGTGTTGGTGCCTGTCGTCAAGTTCCTCAACGCGTCTTCGTTGATGTGGATTCCTCTGAGCGATCGAAATCGACATCAGAGCGACGACGCGAATCCGTTTCGGTGCCGAACAAGACTTACCGAGTGCTACTGAACAAACAACAAGTGATGCAGGCGGCTGACTTCTATCAGAAAAATCAGCATGCATCGCATTATCATCTCATTATCCCTGGTTCTCAGATCATCCCCTTTTCAGTAAGTTGCATTTCACATCAAGTTTCAATTCAAATGGACTGTTTTAGAAGAGCGAAGAATCATGCGATTGCGGAAAATATAGTGATTGATATATTGCATGCAAAATAAATCTGTAATCCCACATTTCGTTTCCATTCTCGATGTTTCAGGACCAACGCACAAAAGAATCATAATGGAAGACGTTTTAGTTGTTCTATAATTAGGCGGACGTTAGGCTCTTTTATTATTCGCCAGATTTCCAAAGACAACAGTTTCAAATATGCAGAGAGAGATCCCCACGGGACATCAAGAAAGTTGTTAACTAAATAAGTAACAATCTGGGCAAAGGAGTATTTACATAGCAACATCGGAGGGCTTCGGCTTGCGCATGTAGGCTTCGAGTTCCCGGTCGAGTTCTTCGGCGGTCATCTTGGGCTTCTCGGCGCGCTTCGCTCCTCCTTTGCCTCCGCTGCTGTTTCTTGGCTTCTTGGTGATGGCTCCAGACGTCCTGGGTCCCGAGCGGCGTCCGGCGACGGCGATTCTCTGCTGGATGGATGACGCGGCGGGGCGCGCGGAATCATCGACGAGAACCATCTTCAGTTCACGGCCTAAACGAAAATAATAAACAGCTGCCCCACCTTCGTCCGGGAGATTGGGTCCTAACAAAATTTGGGAAACAGTAACACGAGCTGCTAAACTTCCGGCAAGCCACGGAGTCGCGTAGATGTTTGCGTTTGCGTGGAAACTTCATCCCTTCTTCGCAGACGTGCGCATCATCATAAAATCGCCTCCGCATTCTACCGTCTCCTTGATAGGTGGCTACATCAGTGACTGATGCTACCCAACGCCGTCGCGGGAGGCATGCGAGCTGTCGGGCTAATGTTTCATCAGTGATGGAAGCAAAACGATGATTTTTGGAGTCGAAGAAGAGAACTTAAGTCGCACCATCGAGCGAGATGCCCTTGAAGTCGGCCAAAATCTTGGAAGAGTCCCGGCGGTGAAGGAAGACGTCGGCGGTGCCAAGGGATCGGCCGGCCTCGTCATAGTGGACAGAGACGTTGGTTGGCTTGTAGGATCCGAAGAGCTCCTGAGAAAAAAACAAATTAACTTCGACCTTCGAAACTACGACGACTCACCTCCAGGTCAGCAGTGACCACGGACTTGGCCAAGTTTCCGATGTTGATCTTGACAACGCGGTTGTCGCCGGGAACCGAGCGAGCGCCACGGCCTCCAGCGCGGGGTCCGGCGCTGTACATCTCGTGGAACTTGTCGTGCTTCCACTTGCCCTCGGGAACGTTCTGAAGTTAGCCATTCTTAAGATTTGCAAAATTAACCGATTCTCGCTTACCTTGGAAAACATTGCCCGTCCTTCTCCACGGGACTGACGAGGGGAAGTGGCGCCTCCACTGCTGCGACGACCAGAGAACTTTCCTCCGGCGCCTCCACGGCCCTTCTTCTTCGAGGCGATGATGTCATCCAGCGACATTTCGACCAGTCCTGACGACATGATGCGGCGATTTGGGAAGTTCTGTAAAACGCGAAAATTGATGTCACGTGGCAAATCACAAGTTAAATGTTGAGCAAATAACGAAAAGCAAGGCGACGCGGGAACGATCGATGGTGTCAAATGAGAGCCGATGATGCTGAAATGGCGACGCACCTGAGAAAATAACGCGCACGACGGTTCCCGAATAGAGCGTATGGACGAAGGAGGCGCGCAGAGTGAACGGCGGCCGACTGCTTGGCCGAAGAAGGCGGACGGCAAATGGACGCGCGCATTGTTTCGAATATCCATTTCGAAAGCAGCCGAAAACTACGGTAGGAGGACGCTCGTTGCAGGACGCGCTGCAAAACGTACCGCATGCAAAACTCACAGGAAATTCCCTAACCAAAACAATCCATAGTATTATGGACGGAGTTGAATCCGTCAGTTCCAAATTGCACAAAACGATGTAAAGAGCTAAAGAGACTAGAAAGAGAACGAAAGCGAGCGATCGAAATGATGCGAAGATGTCCAGGGACTGGCAGATTGTAGATAATCGGATGTGCCATGAAAAAGTGATTGAACGTATTCCAGAGAGCGCTGAAAGGAGAGGTCTGTTTAAATTTTCGATTGAATTCCTGTTAAATAGCGCAAAGGAATCGATATCTCATTACGTGGCAATAGGCCAAAGAAACAGAGATTTGCGTTGAATATAAAGGGCGAAAGAGAAAGGAATTGGTGGATTCTGAAGGCGCCAAGTTTGCAAACAACATACAATAGTGAAATGGGTGAATACGCAACGCACACCTGAAGAAGGAATATATTGATTTGATATAGCGAAATTACAGTTTCGAAATTCAACGGCACCTATGGGTCATCAAGAAAAAAGGAGCGATTTTAGTCGAGGAGAACGTCCTCGAACGTCTTCACAAAACGGGATGGCCGCGAAAAGAATGTACCGAAAGACGGCCATCGGATCCTACAAAGAAACAGGAACGGCAACGGAAAGCGGTGAAACCGGTTTAGGAGCTCCGCAACGTTCCAGTTTTCGATTCGGCTCTCGATCGCAGCGCGCGAGAGGAAAACAAAGTTCGAACTGCAAAATGGGGAGCCGAAGTTCGTCCGGGCAACAAGCAAACGTCGGACGTGGTTTCCGTGGGCTGCTGTTGTGTCCCTGGGTTACTCCGCTGCCCGACCATGGCGACCACATCCCCGTCGCCGCCGTCGTCGTCGGAAGACCGGTAAACCGATTTTCCAGCGTTGGACGTTTTCTGATCGATCGGTTTTTTTCAGAATGGGCCGCGATGAGGACGAGAAGTCCTCCACGGCAACTTGGAGCGTCGTGGAGCCGCCGAACTGGGAAACTCAGCACGACCTCGAAGGCGTCGCTGAAATCGCAAAGCCGCTTTTCTGGAGACTCCTCCACTGGGGACCTATTATCACTCTTTGCATCATTTTCAGTGTAAGTTCCGCCATTCTTTTCGTTTCTAACGTGTTTTCGGCTTCAGATAGGCACAACTGCGAGCTACTTCCACATCTTGTGGTGGCCCATCTCGTCTTCTCCATGGGCGCTGATCCATTTCCTCGTTTTCCTAACGTGGAACTACCTGACGCTTACCAACTACTGCCTCGCTGCTTACTATGGCCCTGGCGTCGTGCCTCTTCGCTGGCTTCCGCCCCTCGAGGAACATCAGAATCGCTTACAATTCTGCACCATTTGCAACGGATACAAGGCGCCGCGATCTCATCACTGCTCGAAATGCGGCCGATGCAACCTCAAAATGGATCATCACTGCCGTAAGTTAAGAATTCTCCGCCTGTTTTCATTGTTTCAAACTTCAGCGTGGATCAACAACTGCGTTGGGCACAGGAACCACTTCACTTTCTGCAAGTTCCTCGTCTTCGCGATCATCGGATGCATCCAAGGCAGTTATATCCTGTTTTGCACGCTGTACCATTTCTACTTCAGGGTAAGATTCTTATTTTGGGCTTTCGCATTTATTCGTTCGCTCCCTGTTTTTCAGATTTGGTACATCTACTACGGCAGTGGAAGGGAGCCCATCATCGATATCAACGTGTACGCCGCTCTCGCTGGCGTCTTTTGCTTCGGACTTTCAATCGGAGTGGTTTGCGCCTTGAGCGTGCTTCTCTTCTTCCAAGTGAAGGGAATTCTCAAGAATCGAACCCAGGTAGAAGAATATATCGGTTTGTTCTTTCCGATAGATTCAGATTATTATAGATCCCATTTAGAAGAAAAAGCCGTTATTCGCCGCGATGATTTGAATCTCGAAGCCTTCGTTTACCCGTACGACCTGGGCCGCAAACGAAATCTGCGCGAAGTTTGTATCGGTGAGGATTTCCCGAAGACTTCAGGATTATTCTGGCCGATCAGGAGCGACTGCGACCAGTTCACGCTCTCCGTACGTCTTAATCTTTGCTGTTCGTGTTCTAAACGCAGTTTCAGGAAGAACAACTCGAGCAAAAGAAGCTGAAGAAGCAGAGCGCGTGCGTCGTGGAGATCATCGAGGATTTTTCCGGGAAGTTCTGTGGCTCGCGAAGTTTCGGATGCTGCATCTTCATCAACCAGCCTTGGCTCGAATATCCCACAGCCGTGCACAAGGGCGAACGGTGGCTCTCCACGCGTGGATCGAAGCACTGGGCCTACGCCGTCAAGAAGTCCAACGCCGACGGATCGGACGCCAAGGAGCCGCTTGTGAAGGGATGGTTCCCCAGGCGCTGCGCCATGCTGGTGGTTAGGCAGCGCGTCGAGGACGTCGCAGAATCCAGCGAAGCCGCCAAAGAAACCTGCCAAGTCGATGCTCAAGAGTAAGATTCTTCCTTTAAACTGTGATATGTTGTTGAAATTTGTTGACTGTTGTAATTAAATTATTTTCTAATCGAGCGTTTGGAACCACATTAGGAAGAGAAATCGAGCAGACCTATAATTCGCCTCTAAGTGGATTCAGCTCCTGTTTCTTTCCTCTGCTGCTGGATTCCCAAATTAAGTTCGCCTTCCAAATGCAATTTTGAGTCGCTTTTGAAATTTCGCCAGCTCAAGATTTCCATTCGGAGCTTTCTATTCAGCGCCGCTCTGGCTGAAAACGTTCGATTTCGCCAAGAATCGCCTCGTCGTGTCTTCTCACGCGCCACTGAAGATCGACCCCGGCGGATCCGACTGAATTATGGGAATTGATTCAGCGGATAAGCGGGCAAGCGGACTTCCTCAATCTGAGTACGATGCACGCTGTGCGATAGGAGTGAGTGCACGGCGGCGAGTAATTCCCTGAGGCGCTATCGCCCGAATCCAGCGCGTCCCGAAATTAGGACGCCCGATTGAATAATTAAAAGAGTGCTGCCCTCGCAAGTGTGTCTTCCCCCGTTTCCGCTGGGAGCCCCCGGGGATTCTGCGCTTGTATTATGCATACACATCACGGCGATTATTATTGCGCAACTTAATCCTACGTGGGCAGTTTTTACGCGATGTTTGCTAAGGGCCACAAGACGAGGAGCGTTGAAATCGAGATTAGGAGCGTTTTTTCGGCGTTGAGAGGCTGGAAATGGGACTGGATGAACAACGAGGAGGCCTTGGTTTTGGGTTTCCCGGAAAGGAGCTTTGTTTGAGAGTCATACGCGTGTATTAACTGGCCTCAAAATCCTATTTTGTATTATTTTTGTCCGACCTACAATTCAGAAATTTGCTTGCAGGCAACATTCCATCTCTGTTCTCCTCCGACACTCCCTAATCTCTGCTCTTAGAACCGCGCACAAAAACTGTTTCCGCACAACACCTTGTATAAATTATTAAGTGCCGAATCAAAGCTGACGTTCTCTGGCCTCTAATCGACTCAAATGGGCCTCTTTCCTCTGCGATTCCTCTGTTCCCAGAACGCAATCGCGCAGATTGCGGCGGCGCCGAGTTTAATTAAAAACTTCTTCAAGCGGAAATTTGAAAGTTTCTCGCGTTTAATGAAGAAGGCGCCTGGGTTAGATTTTGAGATAGGAGGACACGTGCCCCGAGAAATGAAGCCTAGGAACTGGCTATTACAAAAGTCAAAACATGACGAAGCCCGATTCTTCATCCAGAAATTAAGAGTGTGAGGAACCTATGCATAAGTAAACAGTTTCTGGGATCTGTACGTGTGTTCCGGTAACTCCGCTTCTTCCTTATGCGTTTCATGCGGCCGCTGCGGAAAGGTGTTTTCCGTGTTTATGGTTTTGTGGAACTCCGGATATAGTAGATCCCAGATGTGGGAGCGCGCAAATCGGAACGAGAACCGTGAAGCAGATTTATTTACTTCCACTTTTGAGTTCTGGGTTTCCGGCAACTCCACTGGAGTGGCACAAACACGTCTTGTTTGGAATGATTGTATTGGGACGGATTCAAGTGTAGGAAGCCGGAGGATATTTTGATGGGATCTTTGATTGGCTGTGAAAGTATGCTTCTAGACTACGGAATCTGGCAGTCGTGTAGTTTGGAAGTCTTGTGGAAGTTTCTCAGAATTTGTTTTGTTGAGCTTTCATTTCCGGAACGCGTCTTTGGTGTTCGAGGAATCGTTGATTGTAGGTTCAGTTTTGTTCCAGAGGGAGAAGTTTCCCTTAATCTTAGCACCTTGAACCTGGTAAATGAGATTCTTTGTAAATCAGACCTTGTTTCCCTTTTCCGCCCCAAAATCTAATACGTCGATCTTCGTATATAACAAGCGTACGTGACCAAACGCATTCCAAACATCAACCTCTCCAAATTCAAAAATAACAAAAACCAAACGAAGTGGATTCTGTACCGAAAGAGGCCCTTTCCGGTTTCAAAAACACCCTCAACTCCTCCTCGAGCACCTTTCTAGGTATCTGCGTACGCGACAAGCAGCAAAGAAGGAAGCTCTCCTAATCAGATCAACCCAAAAAGTCCCTCCGAGGCACAATGTCTTTATTTCTCGTGGACGCGACTTTTTCGACTTTCTTAAACTGACACAAACAGCGTGTTTTCCTTCCGCCAACAGACTGTTGGCCTTCCCCTCTTCGATTTCCCTAGTTTCAACTCTTGTTTTCCTTTTCGC
Source organism: Steinernema scapterisci (assembly GCA_000757745.1). Classification (NCBI taxonomy): domain Eukaryota; kingdom Metazoa; phylum Nematoda; class Chromadorea; order Rhabditida; family Steinernematidae; genus Steinernema; species Steinernema scapterisci. Next base: position 28,668 of record KN166182.1, read on the forward strand.
CTCAAATGATCAGATGAGGAAACGCTTCGATGTCCTTCGCGGAATCGCGAAAAGTCAAACGCAGAAAATTAGAAAGTCGGGCGCTTCCGGCGAATCCAAGAGAACACAAGATGTTTGCTTCAAATCGGCGACATCAGATCAAGCAGTATAAACCATAAAATTTTATTTCTTCCTGACACGCCTAATGGACCTTGAAACTGCCAGAATTGTTTCCACGGTTGTCACAATCCCAAGAGCGTGCGTCACTTGGAGCCGGCGTAACAGGCGGTCGTCTTAGGGATTTTCCCATTTCGGATGAATTATGAGTGATTTGCCGTTTATAACGTGCGCCTGGGGGAATTGCTCGATGGCCTCTTGAAGCGCTTAACGTGTCTTTTCCTATCTAATTTGAATGTTCTCGTGCGGGAATTAAGTGGATCCTCCGGTTCAAAGCGTCTGGGCCCTGAGCGTTTCGTGCTTTCGCATCTCTTGTTTTCGTGTTCTTTGGAATTGTCCGCACTCTTGGCAAACCAAAAAAGCGATTCGGGTGATTTAAGAGAGGGTTTAAGACTTTTTTGCGTCCTTTTAAGGAGCGGAGGAGAAATGATTTATGGAGCAGGAGTTTCCGGTTTCGGGAATCACTTTCTTTGGACCTCCGCGAAGGTATAGGATTCGGCCAGAATATCTAACGAACACCCGATCGCCCGTCAACCACCAAATCTTCCAGTTGTTTACTCCTTCTCGTAACGTTTATTCAAAAGTGCGTCACCGGACCAATTGTGTAGCTGAAAGGGTTCCTTGGAGTCACGCTAGAATTCATAATCGCGGCCCCTTCTCTGCCTGACCTCCGGCGCAATCATCGCGCCCATTGTGCTCGTCTGCCACGTCTGTTTGGCCAAAATTCGTGTTTTCCCCGCGGATTCACTCAATTTGGTTACTCTCGCTTGCGCCCGCCTAAACTATGCGCTTCAAATGCCATTTCCAGCTACCTTCGAGATACGCAGACGTCGCCTTATCGCCCGGCCTCACGTCTTTAAAGGCCACCACGACTCTCCGCCTCTCGGGGGTGTTTCTGAACATCGTCCACGCGATTTCCGGAGTCTTTAAATGGCTCCTCCACCAAGAGTCGCTTCATTAATTGGGTCTTACACCCTCTAAACGCGGCGGCGGCTTCTTCATCTTAGGCCAAAAAGCGAGGATTCTAAGAGATGAGTTGCACATGTGTCTCGCGCGCCGCCTCTTAGCTCCGGTCACGTCGCCCTGATTGGGATGAGCGAGAGTAGAAATCGAATTTTGGGGAGTGGTGCTCGTGGTGCAATTAGCCGCCCTCCGTGCAGAATCTCCGCGCTTGAGAGACTCAAGAAAGTATAAATGTATGACCGCGTTTCCGTTTTTGCAGAATACTCCACGATCCGACGGCCGTGACACCACTTCGTGACAAGATGGGCCAAGCAGAATCTTCAGGGTATGCGAGCAGCGATTCGGGGCCGCAGAAGGAGCGCAGGAAGAAGTCTTCTGCCTCGACCACCTCCACCAGGACCACGCGGCCACGGAAAGAACTTTTGACCTCCAGGCAAAGGAAGATTCTTCAGAGGTAAGTGCACTGGGACGAATCTGCTAGGTGTTTCGTGTAAGCGATGTTCAGTTTAGGGCATGTTGATTCATGAGCATTGGTATTCTGAGCGGGCGATGGTCCACATTGTCAAAAAGTTAGATTCGTAAACTGTCGCTTATTGCTTTCATGTGACATTGGAAACAGCAGTCGAAAAGGGCGCGCGAATTGCCCGTTCTAAGCTCTGCTCCACTTATTTTGTTTATCCTAAATGATGCTTTAACCTTTCGTTTTGCAGAAACGACGAATGCTGTTTATCTTGCGCGAGGGCCAGTTTTTGCGGCCTTAGGACTGGAATTAATGGACGTTTTCGCCCGAACTTTTGGAACTCTTGAAATTGTAAAATAGCTTCAACCGGAACTTTATTGGCTCTCAGCACCACGTGTTTCTTCCTCTTCTCGGGGACTCGTTTTCCAATCTTCTCCTGACCACTTTAACTCCCAAATAAGAAAAAGCGTTCGTCGACGTCATTTCAAAATTTGTTTATGCGCCTCCTCGATCCAACTCCTCTCTCGACCTGGATGCAATCGCGGTTCGCCTCCCGCCGCACAGATATGTTTAATTAACGTCCCTGATGCAAAAACGCGTCGCCAAAGGGTCGCCGAAGTGTTAAGACGTGGGCGACTCCGCGCAATTAAGCGGAAATTGACCCTGAGCTATTTGGAGGGTTGACTTAGTTATTTGGAGACTACGGTAGCGAGTTTGGTGTTTCAGATGAGTGTTTGTTTTCCTCGAAACTCGTAGCCGACGCCGCCAAATTGAGTTTCAAGGATAATTTATCCAAATTTGGTCTGATCAAGTTCTTAGTTTATCGCCAAAACGCCAAAGCCTAAAGAAGCCAAAACATATTTTTTGGCTAACTGACGAGTTTATTCTTTTTCAGATCCTGGAACAAATCGCAGCGGACCGGATTGGACAATATCGGCGCCCACATCTTCCTGAAAATCTACACCAAAGACCCAACGGTCGGAGTCATGTTCAACCTCGGGAACTGTCCTCACTCGGAGCTGAAATATCGAAAGTTTTTCCAGGTGAGTGCGAAACTATTTATTGAATCCGAGGGGTGTTCACGGTCCTTCTGGGAGCCAAAAACGTGTTTTCGTTGGAGGGATAAATGTGTTTGAAGGAGAAGACGCACGACAATTCGATTTTGGGAATCGAGGGGCGGACAGAAATCGTGAAATTGTGAATAGGACCTTGTTTTCCAGGACCACGCGATGACCTTCACGCGCTCCCTGGATTTCGTGATGAATCACCTGGAAGACTACGACCGCGTTTCGAAGTTCTGCACTGAGTTGGGGAAAACCCACGTGAAGTTTATGCGTCGAGGATTCAAAACCTCCTTCTGGGACATCTTCGCCGAATCGCTGACCGAGTGTGCCATCGACTGGGAAGGTAAGAGAAGTCTTCTGGAACTGGAACTCAATCTAGAATCTTCAGGTGGCCTTCGTTGCCGCGATATTCTCAACGGCTGGCGAACGCTGGTTTCGTTCATAATCGAGGAGATGCGCAAGGGTTTCGAGAAGGAGCGGAAGCGCCAGGCGGCCGAAGAAACGGTACAGGTGGCTCGGGAGAGGACAGCGCAGTACTTCCAGGAACAGGAAGCTCTGCAAACTCCGTCGCCTCCCAGGCAGAGCCACCACCAGAGCCATTACAGCCACCATGGCCATCATCACCAGCGCCGCTTCTCGCCGGTCAGCGAACGCGCGAACAGCGATTTCCAGCGATTCGCGGCCACCGCGAAATGTCCCTACGCCTACCGCGCAAGCCACGAACAACTCTACTTCGACCAGCAATCCTACAACAACTACTGATCGGGCATAAAATCCCAGAAATCTGCTTTTTGTACATTTCCTCTGTGGACCACATATCTACCATGATAAAGCTTTTAAAGGACAAATGGCTCCAGAAAATCAGAAATCTTCGGATTTTATTTAGGACACATCAGAACTGAAATTAGAAAAGATAAAATCTGTAACAGGTATTTCCAGATCAAACGACGGCCTCTTCACAAACGGCAGCGGGCGAGTTTCCGTTGAGCGCTGACTTCTTTGGCGGAATCTCATCGCCCGAAGGACTCAGTTTGCGCTTGCGGTTGCTGTTGCTCCCGGGTTCTGATTTCTGAAAAGGAAATGAATAACTACTGAAAAATACCGTGAAACATACCTTCGCCGTTTCACAGTTGGAATTCGCAGTTAGTATATCACCCTCTTTGGTGGCGCTGATCTCCGCGCATGTTTCGATGTCGTTGGACGACTTGCTCGTTCTCAGTTCCTCGCTGGAGACGCAATTTGCAAGCTGAGAATCGGAAGACGTGCGAGGCGTTCCGTTCGCGGCCGAGCCTTTACTAGCCTGCGACGTTCGCCTTTTCTTGGCCACCGCCACCTTTCGTCCCTTCTCAAGATTCTCCTTCGACAGCCACTTTCCCAAGTCCGCTTTTCGCACATAGGACGGGTGAACCTTCATGTCGTCGTTGTACATCGCTTTATTCATGGCAACGCCTTTGTGCACGTTATCACCAAAAAGCTGGATTTCCTTGGCCAAGTCGATGTTCTTCTTCAGCTGTTTGTTTAGGTCCAGTCCCACAAACCAAACAGTGGCAGTGACGTCCTCGTCGGCGGGTACCTGCAGGGGACGCAACGGCTCATATTGCTTGGGATTCACATGCACCATGTTTACTGCAGCGCTTCGTTCCAGAGCGGCAACCAGAAAGCGGATCTTCGATTCGACCAATCCACAGTATACCAAATGATCTTCCTTCGTTCGTGCCGAGCAGATAAGTGCGATAAAGTGCTTATAGCGGCTGAAGAAATTGACTTCCTCGAACAATTTGTCCCATCCCGCTTTTCCTTCGAATACTTCGTTGCAGATATTCAAACCTTTAATTGTATTTACTAATAGAGTTAATAACGCAGAGATCATACCTTCTTCGAACTCGGCGGTCATAACCTGGCGAGTGGACTTGGTCACATTGAACGTTGAGTTCTGCTCCGGGTATGCGGGAGTGACGATGGGCATAAGGTGGTATCGGTCAGCGTTGGAAGTTCTCGGGTCCCAAACTAGCTTCTCCAGCGTTTGAACTGAAGACTTCTTCCTTGCGTCGTTGTCACAGAGCAAGACCGGATTCGGCCAGCTCCAGTTTTTGAAGACGAGGAAGAACTTCTGGAGGATGCGTGAGGGACTTGCGTTCGGGTAGAGTTGGCAGGTTCTGGCGACGAGAATCGCCCAGGAAACGCCCCCAAGAAAACCAAGAACGTTTGAGTAGATGCCGTGGTTCTTAGCCCATAGCTTCACCGCTCGAAGAGTTACTTTGAAGGTTTCGCCGTTGGGAACAAGACGGAGGATTTCGTCAGCCACGCGACAACCTGAAGAAAAGGTCTTTCAATAACAACTATTCATTAGAAAACAAAGACCGATGAAGTTAGCTCAGGATCGCTAATTCCACCAATGAACGCAAGTAAGTTTGTAAGGCTTATTTGCTTCGGATCAAAGTGATAGTCGATCATCATTGCTAACATCGGCTATTGCCTAGCATGAAATAGAACTGTCGAAGAAGCTTACCGTTCAGAGATCGAATACTTTTGTCATCCAGGTTTCTGAGAATTTCGTCTCCGTTTAGCTGCTGATCATCGGGAATCTCCTTGGACTCGAGTCGAGCAAAAAGTATATCCAGCTCGATCTCCCGGTAGTGCAGCTTGATGACTGGTACGAAGGCCTCTTCAACGCTGTGCAGGTCGGTAACATTCGGGTCCTGAACTAAAATTTTAGCTAATGACAAAATCGCTTAAAAATCTTTAATTTTCATAAAATCTAATGTCGGGAGGGTATCTGACAGATTTAGCTACATGAAACCAAATCGCCTTATCGTCTCCCACTATTTTTTCCGAACCGCTATTTTGAAATGCTTAATTTACACAATCCAGTATATAAACAAAGTTCGAATTTAAAGAAACAATTAGAACTCTACTCACCTTCTTGAGTCTATCGTAGAAGGAACTGAAGAAGTCCGAGCGCTCAATGTGCCGCGGAGCAACGCAGAGGGAGTCGATATCCGCGCCTCTGGTGTGGACTCCTAAGCGGTAGGATCCAAATGTAAAGAGCTTGCCTCCAGGCCGTATATTGCACTCCGGGCCTAATTTCTTCTCTGTGACGTCGGCGATCCATTCCTTGACCATCGTGTTAATCACTCGAAGAACTTCCATGCGTTTCTGCATCTCGTCGTCAGATTCGAAAAAGCTGAACGATCGAAGAGTGGAATTGAGATTGTCCGTCTGCGCGACATCCTCGGGCTTTGGACCTTCCATGGAGATCGGCTCTGTTACGCCCAAACGCGGCGCAGAGGTTCCGAAACTCATTCCGATTTATATGCCCTGAAACAGCGAAAGAATGAAATTCTGGCAGGTGGAACTCTTAAATGAAAATAAAAGCGATGCTGACCGATGCTATATTGTTAAGTTCTTAAGAGAGGCAGATTGGATTGGAAGGAGATGCCCGCAGTAAAGGCACGGAACTCAACTGGATTCTGTGCATTCCGATTCGCAGTCCAAACATCAGCGAAGAAATCCAAAACGAAAAGAATCCACATTGCTTCGCTTCAAATACGAAACACGACCCGCCACAAGTTTCGTGGTGAGAGACGATGCAAAACTCGAACGCTCGGCCGGAAGCATCGAACCAGACTCTCCTCGGAACTGACCGCCAGATGGCCGCCGAGGTGGAACCATCGCGGAATGTTCGCGAATTTCCGACGTGTCCACATTGTCTGAGATGGAGGCGACAGTTTGATACATGTCGGGACAGTCACAGACGGATGCGCCCCGAGCGGCACAGACACAAAGGGCTCAATAGGGGCTGACAGATGGATGAGCCAGACTGGAATGAGAGACACAGACGGAAGAGGCACGAGTCAAAAAGTTTCAGTGATTCATTTCAAAGGAGCCTTCGAGGGAAGACCGGTCGCTAAAAGCGAACGCTCCGAAACTACCGTACTCACTGGGAATCCGGCAAACGAGGCTATCTTTGATTTTCCAGCTACGTCACTGCTTGTTTTGAGAAAACACGGTGCGTGCAAGTGGTCTTTCCTTATCGAATCATTTCCTTGACTTTTGACTGTTTGTAGTGTGCTACCGAACAGCCCAACGACGGGCAGAAGAATCAATCGAATATCGCTGGTAATAAAAACCTTCGAAATGTTATTTTTATCTCCGCCCACTCTCCACAGCGAAACCGAGTCCATTGTCCATATGGTCTCCTTTTTAGGTGCACCGTTCTTTGAGGCGTTTCGAGTGATTGCGCAAGCACCGTCGCCCGGGTACAGTATCTTTCTGTTGTTCTCTCCTTCTGTGTCCTCAGAGACCATCTTGGCTGCTATCTCGCCCAAAGATCTCTCTCGGCGGCCCGTGACCTGACCCCTGTCCATCTTGGCCATCGGCACGCGCCGCTCCCTAGCGAGCAGTTGCTTCTTGCTCGCTCGCTTACAGTTTCCTGCACTTCTTTTACGACCACTTTTTGCCCCACAAGCAGACGACTGCACTTCTCCTCTTTGTCTTCCATTGTTGTCACGTCTTCTTGCTTGCTTGCTATCTGTTTCTTGCCCCTTCCCATGCCCTTCCTCTTCCGCACCTTGCGACATCGCCTACCTCGCAACTATCAGCACTAAGAACCGTTCTCCACTTCCCGTTTTGTCCTTCCCTCCGCATGTTTTAATCGATTTACTCAATCACCATGGGAAAGCACCCCGATCGTCCGCCGCAATCGCGTTGCAGCTTTCCGCAGAACTTTTTGCATGCGCCTCCACGGGAGCCTCATTAGCATAAGTTCTTGGCGCCCCTTTCGCTCTCGCCGGCCTCCTCTCCCTGACGGAACTCCTTTTGACGACTTCTTTGCGAGTCCGCGTAGATTACGGTTTTTGGAGCAGAGGAATTGGCTCGTTAAGGCAGCCGCAGTCGCAGGAACCGACCTTCCACTCCCCCTCAGGACGCCGCCGCTGACCCTTCGCTCCGCTCCCGGTAGGAGACCGCGCCGCTGCATGCCGTGCCAGCGTCGCGAGGCTTCACGTCGCCCTCGACCTTATCTTATCTTTTTCTCGAGACGCCTTCTGCGTCCCTCTCCCGGTCCCCTCTACAAACGAATCTTCCGATTGTACTCTGCTCGTTTTCCCTGCTCGCTAAGCGTATTACACCGGCTAGGTCGGTGTTGTCGTCTTCGGGGCGCCGAGAACCACCAAGGCGGCCCCGCGCCAGCGTGCGCAATGTTGCCATTTGTTTCCGAAGCACGCTGATTCACGCTGCTCCCTGTTTGTTCGAGGCGACTTTCAGCGCGCTTTATTACCTTTTTCGGCGCTGGAGCAAACAGACCCGGAGATTCGGACCTCTTAGGGGACTCTTAAGGGGGATTTGGCGTATTACGGTTGCGGACAGCCGGTTCGTCGGCACTTCTTTTAAGTGGCCCAGCTTTGTTTAGTTAGATACCCCGAAGGCTGTTTGCCAGCTTCTTCGCCTCCGCCGGCAGCAGGAGCTCAATTTCGATCTGATGTTTTACCGAATAAACAAACCGCGACTGTTTATTTCGAGCGCTTCCGCGCAAAAAAACAGTTTCCGGTGCTGTGCGCAGTGGTACCGACTCCGCCGCGGCCTCCCAGCTGCCGATCCCATTTGCATATGAATACCTAGCCCCTCGGGGCGAGGGAACCGGGAGACGGAGAGGAAACGAAGGAGTCAAAGCGGCGCCCTGAGGTGTCGAGTTTCTCCGTTTGCCGCCTTCTTTGCTTTCCGGAGGGTCGCCGACCGCATCTGCTCCCGAGGCTACGCGTTACCGTAATCCACCCCCTCTCGCTCGCCATTCGCAACTCGCGGCATTTTTTTAGTCACAGATCATGTTACGCTGCTCGTTGTTGTACTACTGCACGCGTTGTTTCTCGAGTTTTTGACTTTTGCGAATCCAGTTTTAGTTTTTCTGCATAATTAGCGGTTTCAGATCCATTTCGGCCGCCACGCGCTCGTAGTCTTTCCCATTTCGGCGCTTCAGTGTCACTCTGCCTGCACTCATGTAATCATTTTGGATCCGATCGAGTACGCGTGGTGTTCCCAACTTCCATTCGAACGCGGGATTAAATTTTGTACCGTAGCATTTTGGGCAAAAACGAAGAATTTGAGTGACATCCCAAGCGTCGCGCGTCGAGCATAAAATTAGCTTTTTGTGGTCTTAATCAGCAGATTTATGGTTTACAGTTTGACAGTTACGACCCTTTGCATGCCTGAACCGCGATCTGCGTTTGCAAGTCGAAGCTTCCTCCTCGCCACCATAAAGTGGGTGCGCTTGTTTAGTCAGCCGGCGCTTTTGGTATTGCTCCTTTCGCCTCTCGCTCGCCGTGCGTTCTTCGCTCGCACCTTGGATCCACTTCCGTCGCCGACCGCGTTATAATCCGATTTTTTCGCTTGTCAGCTGATAATCTTGTAATACGGTCTCCAGCAGCAAAAAGTCGCGTTTTTTCGTTATCCGATTTTATGGCTCCTCGATTGCGCGCCGATCACTCCACATTTTTGGTTCGTCTTTCAGAAGGTTCTCCTCTCTGCTAGGGCAACGCGATGTTGCTCGCTCGACTGCTCTTGCTCGGCGCCCTCGTCGGCTCCGCGTTCTGCCACACGAGGCTTTTTCTGTACGGCGAAAGAAACGGCGATGAGGTTTGATTTCCTTCGTTTGCTGTTCTCACGTTTTCTGCGTTTAGGTGATCGAACACTCGCGCACTTCCAGCGCCCTGCACCTGCCGGTCGCCATCAGATTCTATGAACAAGCCTTCAATGATCTCTACATTTCGCCCCTTGGAGCGGTCTCCTTTGACGAATCGCTCGACGAAAGTGAGTTCTGAGGGTTACAACTGTAGTTTACTCCAGTGTTTAGGCTACGATGAAGCCCTGGAAAACGTGCAGATTTCGGCCATCGCGCCCCTCTTCGCGCGCTCCAACGGAGGCAGAATATTCTACCGAAGCACCTCCGAGGATGAAAGTTTGCTTGCTGACATGACCATCAGGATCGGAAAGCACTTCCACGGCTTCAAACCCACGCACGCCGTTCTCGTCACCTGGGAAGATATGACTAAGGAGGGCAGCGAAAAGAAGAACACGTTCCAGCTCGGAGTCGCCACCGACGGCGACCTCTCCTACGTCTTCATTCTCTACCCCAGCCTCGAATGGGCCGAGTCCAATGAGCAGTACGCCCAGGCCGGATTCTTCCACAGTGACGGGCGCCACCAGCTCATGATCAATAGCGGCACCGCGAACTTCGTCCAGATGTCCCGCACCTCGAACATCAACTCGGACGGCGTCTTCCTCTACCGTATCTCCGGCGAAGTCCCCGAAGATCCGCGCAACGAGAACGACGAAGACGACGACTACAACTACAATGATTATGACTACGAAGCCTCCGACAACAAACGTAAGTGTTACTGTAACTTTCCGCCTGTTTACCTTTTAATTCCCTTGTGTGCTTCTTACCTATTGGTTCCCTCTTTCAGTTCCCAATTTGGCCGATTGTCCTCCTGATCCTTATAAAGAAATGTGTCCTGCTCGCTGCCAGCGGATCTCTGACGACCGCGGCTGCACCCTCTGTGTTTGTCCTCGTACGTTACTTTTCCCTCTCTAGCATGGTTCCTTACATGTGGACGACTTTAGACCCTCCGGCTGTTGTGAGCTCCGCCGCTGTAGCGCAGGATAACACTGTTGACTCTGATAATCAGGATTCCCGAGCTACTCCCGGTACTAATATCTGAATTCATTGCTTAGAACCAGCAAATATTATTTAGAAGAACCTCGCGAAGTTGTCGAACAAACCCAGGTCGCGGAGCAGGAACCTATCCCCGAGAGCCAAACGGACGAGCGCATCACTCAGGCCGGAACTTGCGCTGAAGCCAACGAGCCGTGCAACCAGAACGCCGAATGCGTTGATTACGAAGCCGGATTCTGCTGCGAATGCCGTCCCGAGTACTATGGAAACGGAAAGGAGTGCTTGGCTAAGAACGTCCCTCAGAGGATCACTGGGTTCTTCTCCGGCGTCATCAACGGCAACGCGGTTAACCACGGCGAGAATCCTAACGTCCACACCTACGTAGCCGTTGATAAGGCAATCGCCTACACCGCTATCGACTCTGTTCCCGCTGAAATTGGACGCCAACTGATGATCTTGAGCCCCATAGGAAGCGTCATGGGATGGCTCTTGGCCAAAGTTAACAACGCGAACGAATACAACGGCTTCGACCTCACCGGCGGTGTCTTCAACCGAACCGTCACAATTCACCTTGGCGAACGTTACAAGGTCGCCATCCGCCAAGAATTCTCTGGGCGCCATATCCAGGACTACTACGCCGCCAAGACCACCGTGACCGGAACTCTTCCCGAGGTTCCAGAAGGCTCGGAAATCGTCTTTGACGACCACGAGGAGAACTACCGCCGGGAGGGATCTGGATACGTCCGCTCCTATGCCGTCCAATCCATCCGTATCGTGCATTCCGATGGCCGCCACGAGAGTTTCCAGATGAGCGTTGACCAGCTTATCCAGTACAAGGAGTGCCCCTTCAAGACCGTGAGTTCTAAGGAATAAGAAGCGTTTTGATGATTGTATTTCAGTTCAACAAGGCCGAGAGCATCCGGATGCAATTCCGCCAAGTCAACGTTCGCTACGAGCCAGAAAACCAACTCGTCCGCTTCGGAGTTTCTTACGTCAGTGGAGACGAGGAACCTGCTCGTATTCATCAGACCCGCGACCCTTCGCACCAAACCCAGGAAGCCAGCGAGGAGGAACAAGTTGTATGTGAATATGCTGGAACTGTTAAAACCAAACTTCTTTTAGGACCCTTGCACATCTGGAGAACACCTCTGCAACCATCCCAACATGCGTTGCCAAGTCGAATCTCCCTCCTACCGCTGCATTTGTGACCGCGGCTTCTCCGCCGTGGCCGACGCCGCAGTTCAAGTTGGATTCAGCTGCGTGGATCTCGACGAGTGCGCTCGAGGTGACCACAACTGCGACCGCAACGCCGAGTGCCGCAATCTTCCTGGAACCTTCGAGTGTGTGTGCCGCGAAGGATTCTTTGGCGACGGGTACTTCTGCGAGGGCCCCGAAGGATCGCAGCCCGAACGAAACACCGTGGAAGAGGTCGCTCCCGCCGCGCCTCACCATTCTCACCACCACGTACATCAACATCATCAACAGAACCACCAGCAAGAGGTTCAATCCACCGCTGGAGGATGCACCTCCCACCAGGAATGCCACCAGTGGGGAGAGTGCGCGTTCGGCCAGAACGGTCAGCCTGGGCACTGTAAGTGCCGTGGGTGGTACGTGGGTGACGGAGTGAACCATTGCGGTCCTCCTGAGGAAAACGTTCAGCCTCAACAACCTCAACAGTCCCAGGAGCACCAGCACCACCAGCACCAGAATCAGCATCAGCATCACCAAAATCAGGAGCAGCAGCAAGGAGTCCAGTGCGATGGAACCGTTTGTGACGTCAACGCCGACTGCAACCCATCCCCCGACGGAGGAGTGCGTTTGATTTTTGGCTTCTTCGTGAATTTATTTCCTTTTTAGATGGAATGTGTGTGCCGCGCTGGATTCAGCGGAACTGGCCTCCAGTGCGAGAGCCTCTCCGGAGAACAGCCACAGCATCACCATCACCAACACCAGCACCATCGACAAGAACCTCAACAATCTTCCGACCAATGCCACACCCACGAAGAGTGCGGAGAGAACGCCTACTGCAAGTTGATTCCGGAACTTGAAGCTTACCAGTGCGCCTGTCGCGACCGGCATTCGCGAGTTGGGGGAGTTTGCGTTAGGGACCACGAAGGTAAGTGATTTTGAAGTTCTATGCACCTCCCTCACGAGCATGGGTTCCTTCACGTGTTAGATGAGTGCAACAGTCACGAAATGTGCGGTGAGAACGGATTCTGCCACTACAACCGCGAGGATCAGTTCTACCAGTGCAAGTGCCGCGAAGGAACCGAGAAGATTGGCGGAATTTGCTCCAGACCGGCCGATACGGGTAGGCGAGAGAGTCTTTATTTCGGTGCTAGCTGCCGCTACTGCTCTTTCGCTCTTGTCCCCTGTCCTCTTTCTGTTTTGTCCGGCGTTTCCGCTTTTCTTTTTTGCTGTTTTTGCTTCTCCTCTTCCTCTGTTTGACGAGCGACGATAACCTGTGGACCCGAGTGGATCAACAGACGACCGTCCGTCGATTCGAAAGCTTCTTTGTAGAATTCGAAGATGAAGAAGTGGAATACGAAGTCGAGGTGGAGGAGTACGACGCAGAAGAAGAGCCCCGGATGTGCAATCAATTCAAGATGTGCCACAAAGAGGCCGACTGTGTTTACGAGTGGAACACGACACTCTTGCGAGGAACCTTCAGTTGCCGCTGCAAGCCCGGCTTCTCCGGCGACGGACTCCAGTGCCACAGCACCCTCACTTCTCTTCTTCCACCGCTTACCGTCTTCGGCACTATCGCTTATTCCCTTCTAAGAGTCCAGCTGATGCCGAATCTTTTCAGAACCTGCCGTTGGATGCGACACTCTCCACAACTGCGACCCCAACGCCCACTGTGTCCACAGCCCTCACCAAAATCGTTATGTGTGCCAGTGCGCCAGTGGATTCAACGGAGACGGATACCGTTGCGCCGCTCAAGATGGTCAGGGAACCGTGGAACGCGATTACGAAGAGGAACGTCGTCGGTACGAGGAAGATCGGCGCCGACATGAAGAAGAACGCCGGCGCATCGAGGAAGAACAGCGACGTGGCTCTCCACAACAGCATCATGGTGAATATGAGATTCGGCAGAATTCAACCTAACCCCATACTCGATTTAGCCAAAGTTCCGTGCAGAGATGCCAAGGACTGCCATGACAACGGTCACTGCATCATTGACGAACACTCCCAATCTTACGTGTGCGAGTGCCTCCCAGGATTCTCCGGCGACGGCCGCAACCAGTGCCAGAGCTCCGACCGTTGTAACCCGGCCCAGCGTAACTCGTGTCCCCAGCACTCCGAGTGCGTTCTGGGTGAAGTTGAGCGCGCTTTCGTGTGCAAATGCGTCTCCGGATTCTCCGGCGATGGAATGAACTGCCGTCCCCTCGACGCCCCTGCCACCTGCGAGGATAACCCCAGCCTCTGCCACGCGAATGCCCAGTGCGTGTATATTCAGGAACAGGGAACCCACGGTTGCATCTGCAAGCCTGGATCCTTCGGAGACGGGTACACGCAGTGCACCGTCAAGGAACAGCCGCGTTGTGGAAAGTGCAGCACGAACGCTCGCTGCATCCAGGACGAGGAGAGCGATGCCTGGAACTGCCAGTGCAACCCTGGATTCCAAGGAAACGGCCTCTTCTGTCAGCCCATGACCAGCTGCCTGGACAACAAGAACATTTGCGACGAGCACGCCGAGTGCGTTCCCGGAGTCGGTGGACACTACGTCTGCAACTGCCTCTACGGATATCACGGAAATGGTCGCACCTGCTCTCGTAGGTTATCTTTTCGGATCCTTAAAACCGTATTCTCATTTAGCTGACACAGACTCGCGCAGCGACACTCTTCTCATCAGCCGTGGAATGTCGATCATTCAGCGCGGAACTAACGTTGATATCCCCGGCAAACATGTAAGATGGTTCTAAGTACTTCGGCGGAATGAGTTCTCATTTCAGCTCCTCATTGTCCCTCACCAAACCGTTATCGACATCGAGGTTGACTGCCAGGGAGATCGCATCTACTGGAGTGACGCTTCGGGCCACAGCCTCCGCTCGTCGTCCATGAACGGAACGAACCTCGAAAGTTATCTTTCGGATACCCTGAAGTTCCCCGAAGGAATTGCCATCGACTGGGCTTCTAGGAACATCTACTACGCCGATAGTGTGAAGGACGTGATCGGAGTCGCGAGCCTGGACGGAAAGATGCACAAGACGCTTCTTTCCGAGGGTCTCGTGAACACTCGTGACTTGACCATTGATTTGGACGACAGGTAGGTTTGGATTCAGGAAACCGGAGAAATAAAGAAAGGTTTTAAGACGGTTGTATTACGCCGACTGGAACCGCGAACACCCGATTATTGGGCGCATGGACCTCGACGGCGCGAACAACGAAGTGTTCCTCGAGGATGACATCCAGCTCCCCAACGGAATCGTCATCGTCCACTCGCGTCGCGAACTCTGCTGGCTCGACGCCGGCACCAAGCGCCTCTCCTGCATCGGCACCGACGGCCGCAACCGCCGCACCGTCTTCGCCTCTCTCGAGCACCCCTTCGGCCTCACCATCCACAACGAACAACGTTTCTACTGGACTGACTGGAAAGAGTAAGAACTACCGTATCCCTTTCCCCCATAACTCCCCAATTCAGCAAACGCGTGCACTCGATCTCGATCTACGGCCAGGGCTACACCTCCTTTGCCACCAGCATCGGCACCTCTGCCAACCTTTTCGGCATCACCGCTGTTAACAAACAGTGCTACGGAGGTAAGAAAGTCAATTTTGTTCTCAGTCCTCAACTTGACGATTTAGCTCCGACGTCCTGCGCCAACAACAATGGAGGCTGCGAGAAGATGTGCCTCCCCGGAAGGACCGCGGTGAAGTGCGTGTGTCCCGAGGGCGAGGACTGCTGACCACGCGGCTGATCTTCGGTTGTTGTTTTGTTAGAAAGTGTATCTTGTATTTATCACTTGTTTCAACGCGCATACAGAAATTGTCCACTCCAAAATTGTGTTTTACTGCCGTGTTCTTGTTGAATTTATTTCCCACTTTGTCATATGCTGAAACGAAAGAGGTGCCTTGAATAAAAAACTAAAATAAGTTCGAGGAAATTGAAATGGTGAAAGGAGTTGAACCGTGAAAATCGAGGAATTTTTGAGTGGATTTCATTTGCAAAATGTTATTTCAGCTGGTTCAGC
This sequence comes from Steinernema scapterisci, assembly GCA_000757745.1. Classification (NCBI taxonomy): domain Eukaryota; kingdom Metazoa; phylum Nematoda; class Chromadorea; order Rhabditida; family Steinernematidae; genus Steinernema; species Steinernema scapterisci. The sequence continues at coordinate 44,172 of KN166182.1, forward strand.
AGCGTTTGACGCAACGACTAAAAGGTCCTTCTTCTGTCGCTCGTACTTCTCACGCTCCATCTCCTCATTCCAAGGTTCCTTCTTAATGGCCGCGTGAATCTCTGCCGGTGATGTGGGATCTTTCTGGGCATGCTTTTCCGTAAGCTACCAGTCGTTCACCCTAGGATCATTCATTGACTTGGGCGTTCATGCTCCGACGGAGCTGATTCTCGCGAATCTCCACTTTTGCATGCTGCCTCCAACTCTGTTCGACGTTCGAAATCAGTTTAAGAGCGCATCCGAGCGATTTAAGCTTTGATGCCTACGTTGCCCATGACCGCGCACTGCTTCGTCGGCTGGAATACGGAGATTTTCTCTCAAAGGACTCTTCATTTTTTGTCTTTGGATTCTTCGATCTCTTTCTTGAGGTCTTCTACATTCTCCTTCAAAGCGGTTTCGCTCTTGATTTCAAAGGTCACTTATCCCGGGGGTCCTACAACGAAATTCCAACTGAATATTTTTGCTGCGGACAAATGATGGATTTCTTGTTTCTCTCCACAATCAAGGGAGCTCTCGCACGAATTCTAGCGTTTCGATATCTGTTCTCCACTCATTCCACGCTCTGAAAACATTCAAACTCTTTTCCAGACACATTCCTGCGCGTTCCGGAACATTCCAGACGTTTCGCGTTTTGAATCGCTGCCGCGTCGACATTTTCGTGTCTACGTGTGTGTCGCGTGTCTCGTTCACGCGTTCCTCCGCGCAGTCCACTCTTCATCGAGTCCTTTATAGGTCGCTTCTTCGCGGATCCTCTGGAATGGCCGAAGCTCGGAGTGCCGTCGCGCTCGGCTTCTCGCTCACCCACGATGGCGTCTCCCTCTCCTACGACGTCGGATTACTTCAAGACATATGGCACGCGTTTTACGGAGCCTACAAGCGGCGTTTTGCCCGTTTCAAGGTATGCTTTCTCCTCTATATCCGAGTTTCACAAGTTCGCCTCAGAATGATTTTGTCAACGGAATCTTCCCGGCGAACACGACTTCCCTCCTGGTCACCGTCGCCGCGGTCTGCGTAGCGGCCATCGTCCGCGTCGACGTGTCGTGCGGCGTCGTTGGATTCATCAATTCCTACGTCCTCTACTTCCTTTTCGGGTAAGTCTTAAATAATCCAGAATTCAATTGAAATAAATGAATTTAGGTCCAACATTTTTTGCGGAGCCCTGTCGACCGTCGTCGGAGGCGCTGTCTTCTGGTTCCTTTTGATCCAGCTGGTTCGACTGACCCTCAAGATGTTCCTGAGCTACAAGGGCTGGATGTACGAAGACGCCCACTCCGGAGTACCCATCTCGATGACAACCCAAATCTGGTTCAAGATTCTCCAGTTCATCTCGAAGAGCGAACCCATGCTGCACTCGTTTCAAGGAGCTCTCCCCCATCTTCCTCTTCCAGCACTGAAGGACACGCTGCAACAACATTTGGTTTCGATGCGTCCGCTCACCACCGATGAAGAATTTGAACAACTGAAGAAACTTTCGGACACATTCGAAAAAGGATGCGGCGCTCGATTCCAGCGGTACCTCTTAGCGAAGTCGCTACTCTCGATCAACTACGTAAGAACAATGTCTAAAGCCTGCGACTAATTTCCTTTCTTTTCAGGTTACAGATTGGTGGGAGGAATTTGTCTATATGAGGCAGCGCAGCCCCATCATGATCAACAGCAACTACTACGGCTTCGACACCATCTACCAGAAGTATACGGACGTCCAGGCCGCTCGTGCTGCCAACCTTACCTACGCGGCTCTACTTTTCCGACGCAAAATTGAGAGGCAGGAACTGAGCGCTTGTCCGATCTCACCACGGACAAAGATCCCTTTCTGTACTATGCAGTACGAGCGCCTTTTCAATAGTTGCCGCGTTCCCGGAGAAGAATCGGACAAGTTCCACCACTGGGACTACTCAAGGCACATCGCAGTGTATGCAAAGGGCTGCTGGTACAAGATGCCGATCCACTCCGGAAAGCGCCTTTTGGAACCCGCCGAGTTGCAAGCAGCGTTCCAAGAGATTTTGGATGCGAAGACTGAACCCAGTTTCAGTGAAGAACGACTTGCTGCACTCACTGCCGGTGAGCGAACGCCTTGGGCGCTTACCCGAAAGAAGTACTTTTCGAGAGGAATCAACAAGAACAGCCTGAAGGCCATCGAAAAGGCCGCTTTTGTAGTGGTTCTGGACGATGAAGATGCGTGCAGTGACCCTGTAGGAATCTTCCTAATTTGTCTTTATTATTTTGCTTGTTACAGACCGATACTGTCAATTTCGACCGTTGGGCGCACCAAATTCTCCACGGCAACGGATATAACCGCTGGTTCGACAAGTCCTTCAACTTCGTCATCTCGAAGAACGCTCGTTTCGGATGCAACTCGGAGCATTCCTGGGGCGATGCTGCCATCACTGCGCATTGCATGGAATTCTGCTTGCTTCGGGTAAGTCGAATTAGAGTGCATATTGAGTATCTAAACTAGAATTTCAGGATTACTGCTATCAAGGGTACGATGAAGCTGGTAACTGCAAAGGACCCAAGGAAGTCGTTATGAACGCTGAGCGCCTGCAGTGGGATTTGAGCGAAGACGTGAAGAGTCAGATCGCTGCTTCCCTCAAAACGGCCGAAAACCTCATCAACGATGTAGAGATGGCGCTTCTAGTGTCAACTGACTTTGGCAAGGGACTCATCAAGAAACTGAAAGTGTCTCCAGACGCGTTCGTCCAACTCACTTTGCAGTTGGCTTATTTCCGTGTATGTGCTTCTTTTTAGCTAGCGATTAACTACTAGTTTCTTTGTAGAATCAGAACATGTTCTCCTTGACGTACGAGGCGTCAATGACTCGGCTGTTCCGAGAAGGACGCACGGAAACTGTCCGCTCGTGCACAACGGAGTCTTGCGATTTCGTCAGGGTTATGCTGAATCCGAATTCCTCTGTAAGTCCATTGAACAAAATACTCTTATGACTTAAGGATCTTTAGAATGAGGAGCGTCTCGAGCGGTTGCGTGTGGCCGTTCGGAAGCACCAGAACTTGTATCGTGATGCAATGTGCGGCAAGGGCATCGACCGCCACCTGTTCGCCCTCTACGTCGTCAAACGGTACCTGGAGGAAGAATCGCCATTCTTGGACAAGATTTTCCCACCGACGTACCTCCTCTCAACGTCTCAAACTCCTCTTCACCAATGCGAAGAAGAGGCCAAGGTTCTGACTCCCGAAGAGAGAAGCAAGTTTGTATCGGCGGGAGGAGGATTTGGCCCAGTTGCTGATAAGGGATATGGCGTGTCCTACATTTTTGCCGGCGAGGACCAAATCTCGTTCCACATCAGCTCTAAGAAGTCGGCCAAGAACACGGTTAGTTCGCTCCACTCATCTATGAGATTATTTATATTACGTTTCTAGAGCTCGAAGAAATTCCGTGAAGATTTGATCAAGAGTCTGCAGGACATGAAGACGCTATTTACGAAACAAGTCAGCAGTCGGTCGAAGATGTCCCAAAAGAAGAAGGTGAGTTAAAACGAAGAAGAAGTAATGTCTTCCCTATGTGTTCCTAAGTATAATTGAAGTTTATTTATTAAGACGAATTATAAAAATACGATTTGACCTAAATGATGTGCTGGCTAGCTTTACTAATTATCGCAAAGTTTCCGATGAATGTGAT
>KN166185.1:0-27009 GCA_000757745.1 Steinernema scapterisci
GGTGAGCAGGAATTGCCGCGTTTTCGTGTTGAAACCGGTTCCTAAACAAGCAATTTGTTAGTTCGGCATAGCATCAAAACGGAAAACGCAATTTTACGAATCTCTTTCAGAAGCGCAACCATTTTACCTCAGATTTCGCCATATTTCTACCGTAACGCAGTCCCTGATTTGCAGATGGCTTCCAGGAAACGACCGACTCGACGCCCCGTGTTCGGACGGAATGAACGATTGCGTAATAGCACTCAGTTTCGCGTCTACAGACGAACTCTTTCGTCTGGATTCGCATGGATATTCAGTGTGCCAGATGGACCCGCGTGAGGCCGGTCGGGCCCGACCTCATCTCCGTCGCTCTCTCCACCTGATCCACAGCTCAACGATCCCACTTGCGCTGTGGTTATGACAGCTTAACCCCAGTCTCAAGTGCCTCTCCACTGCTGCCGAATGCCCTCTAGCATAAATATTACTCGTCTGAGGCACTTCGCAAACAAATCTTCATGAGTGCACAGGAAAACGATATTTTAAGAATCGTTCCACGTTTCCACAAGCGACTATTATTCATTCCTGCACTTTCAGATATCCATCAAACAAGGACATATCAACTTTTGAACATTTCGACCCGACTCCCCCGAGTCCCACTCGTCATTCTTCCCCGTCTCCACGTTTTTTCGGCTTCCATCCGAAGCGAAAAAAACTTAATCGACCTGCCACGAGAGCAAAGGCCGAGTGCCAAGCTCAATTCCGCGAATCTCGTCAGGGATCGTACGTATTTGGAAACGCACAAAAACCCAAAAAGAGGCACCATTTTTTGTACAATTAAAAATACCAGTTTTAGGAAGAAAATGCTCGAATTCCTGGAAATCGTACCGAGTGGGAGAGAAAGACCGATGCTGAAGAGCCACGTCAGGAGGATCGCGATGTAGACTCGTTTCCTGTGCTTCACGGTTTTGTATTCCGCGGGTTTCGTCGCTGCCACGAGCCTGAAAATGAGGAAATTAGAGGATTCGAGGAGACTAACAAGAGATACCTGTCGATGCTGATCAGGACCAGGTGGACGATGGAGGAAGTGGACGCGGCGACGTCCAGGACGCAGTAGATGTGGCATACGGGAAGAGGGAGATGCCAGTGCAGGCCGTTGATCTGTAAACGGGAATTAGCACAAGAAATTCATTCCGAAATTCCGGTCCCCATTGAAAATTCCAAATCCTGCAAAAAGCGTGCAAACTCGGGACCATCAACGTGTTCAACTATCTGCCCTTTTATGCATCTATGCATACATTTGCAAAGTACACCCACACTTTACAGGCGTGTTTTGTTATAATCTGCAAGATTATCGATTTCCCAAAGTTTGCACCAAAATACCAGAGATCTCAAGTTCAGAAGATGGAAGGTTGTCCGCACTTTTGGATAAACAGAGCGCTCCCAAAATAATTAATTCTTAACTTGATTTGAAAGAACTTGTCACTCCGGATTCAAAATCTCCTGTTTTTGTTTTCAAAAGCTCTGGATTTCCAGGAACTCCGAACCGCATCTGTCAAAATCAACTTCGATAACTGTTTTTTCGGAATTACCTCGAACTTTCGAAATTCCGAAATTTCCCACAAACAATTTCTTCGTGTCCTTCGAAATAATAAAGCTATTCACACTTCTCCCGCTGGTCACTTTGACCCTCACATCACTCGCCCGTCCTCATTATCATATTTCTTATTTGCGTTCCATTTTTAGCCGCCAAAAGCTTCTTCTCCTTCCGCTTATCTTCTCCCTCTTCTAGTTTCCCCGCTGTTTTCTGTTTACCCAAGCGCCCTGGGACAAAGGGACAAATAAGCCGCTTCGAACGTGTGAATCCGGTGTTCACCACGCACGAATTGATTGTTTGCGGCAACGTGACCAGCAGAAAACCAGAAACCAAGAATTAGGACGTGGGTGCGTTGTGAGGACAGCTGAGAGAACTGGGAATCTGAAGGACTTCGATAGAACCACTCACCGAGAGATAGATGCTGAAGGGCATCACGAAAGTGCCAACGAGGAGATCCGCCATGGCCAAACTGACCAGCAGGTAGTTCGTGGGGGTCTGCAGGCTCCTCGTGGTCCAAACCGCAGTGACCACAAGACAGTTCCCAACGATGCAGGCGATGGGAACCACGGCTAGGATCAGATAGTACCACTCGAGCTGGAGATTCGCGTCGACCTCGTCAAGGAGCCGGGAGAGGTTCTGGCTGACCTCGAGGTCGTCGCCGTCGGGGGCTGCTGCTTCGGCGGCCATTTCCTGGGCTATTTTAAGCGCACGGAGAAGTTGAAACTCATCCGAAGTGCTTTCCTGAAACGCAAATAGAAGCGGCGAGTAAGCGACGGCGCGGAAGCCGCGAAAGTGCAGCGGATTCTCGTGATTAAAATGTAATATTCCGAAAGCTGCTACGATTTCCCACCCCTTGAGCTATTTCCCGATTTAAGGCTCAATTCCGTTCAATTATTTAACGTAGCTCGCACGCTATGAATCGCTCCTCTCGCTCGCCGCGTGCTCGCCTTGCCGCAGGAGCCTCAAGCCAGCCTCGCCCCTCAAATCTGCCCCTCTCGACCAAATATCGCCCGCCAGGATGCGCGCCCGCGCGCCGCTGAAACTATAGCCCGAGAGGGCCACAAATATGCACTTCCAGATAGTCTTGGCGACGAAGGAGAAAAAAGACGACGGGCGAAATATGAAATTGACGAATTGGGATAAAGTATGGCCTCGATGGAAGGGAGAGAGGAGGGAGGAGGAGGAGGGATGGAGCCAGGAGGAGGACAAAAGACCCTCAATTTGGGTTTGCAAAAACCGTAATTGATTTCGGTTTTTCCGAGTCTGTAGGATTGCATTTGATGGCTCTGCTGATTTTCGTGAAAACGAGGCGAATGGGCCATTTAAGATGACTTTGAACGAGTCTTTTGGGAACAATGATCGACTTGAGAATCATGGAAAAGAACTGAAGAATAGGGAATTTATGAAAATGCCGTGGGATTGGACTGAAAATGAGTTTTGTGACCTTAGACCTCCGGCATAAACTGCGCGCCAATAGCCGGAAATTATTATCGTGAATGTCCTCATCGAAAAGACCATAAACGCTCTATGAAGAATATTCGGAATTGTCGTTTTTGCGCGTAAATTTGGAATTGAAAAAGTTGACTGATCTTTTAATTGGACAGCAGTGGATCGTGGCTGACAGGTTCAAGATTCACCACCTTGGTCCAGAATTTATCATAAGACCAAAAAGACGCCAGACGTCGTTCTTGTCAAAGAAACAGCTGGGGAAGAATGAAACGTCGTCCAGAGACCGACTGACTAAGATCTCCCAAGCCATGGAAACAAGACCGGCGTGATTGAGATTAGAGGATGCGTGCGACTCCACCTTGAATCGGACCAATTAAGCTGAAGATGAAGGAAAGGACTCGTGTTTAGGTACGAAAGACGACGTCCACTCCAAGAACTCCAACATTTCGAAATACCGAGTTCTCAAGAAATGTCGTCCGCTATTTTGGACTCATGACGCTGGAATCCAGGACTCGAGATGGCGGAAGTCGGCCTGGGAGCGGAGTTCTCGAAGTCATGAAAAACCGCTTTTTGCAGAGGTGTTCCAAGAGCAATTTGCATGTAAAAACGGGATAATAAGGACATATTCACGCGTGGGATAACACTACATATGCGCGCATATCTTGAATATCCACTTTTATAAGGCCAACCTTAAATTGCACTTATCGATTGTGGTCCTGGGAACTCGAGGAAGGGGCTGGAGGAACTACAAAAGTGGGGAGGGAGGAGGGAGTTGTTCTGGGAGTTTCGAGAAATTTCAGGTTTACGTAGGCGATTTTACAAGATCACACGTCGTCCCAAACTGTGCTTACAAACACACACGAAACGGCGACCTTAGGTAGGTTTATAGAAAAGCCGGTTTCCCAAGAACCGAAGAACTTCTGGGAATCGCCTTTCCAAATTCCAAAAAACCAAAAATTCGTGCGACTCCAAAATCCGTCAAAGGAACATGCAGCGAGCATACCTACGTCAGAATCCAAAAGCGCCGATTTTGTGCTCTTTGGCAAACACGGAAAAAGAATCCTGGTACCGATAAAATTTCAATCTCGCAAGATTTCTAGCACAACACGGATTTTGGGGCACGCGATGTGTCATAATCACCCTGGAGCAACAAATCACCCAAACTACGTTTCCACCCGGAACTTCAAAGTGTCAACATCTTCATAATCCTCAAAGTTTTCCTGACCGCGGAACACGCAAACGCGTCAAACTCGCAAAGACCGAAAACTCCAAACATGAAGTTTGTGTCCTTTAGCCCGGCGCCCCACGGGACAAACGAGGAGGACAAGGACACCTAACCCGATTGAAATAAATGTCCCCGATTGACCTAACGAAATTCTAAGGTCTGATTGAACGCGATGTCCCTAAATACGCGAGATCTTCGCAGAGGAGACGAATGAGGAGGAGGAGTGATATTAGAGATTCATATGTGACCCTCTGTTGCGACATAAGAGCCCGAGCTTTGATTGCGTGTAGAGAGGGAGTTAAGGGCGGTTCTTCGCCGCTTATTATGTGGTGTGCATTCCCCGAAAAAGACGAAGCCGAAGGAATATCTGCGCAGCTAAATGAGAACGCCAAAAGGCGTGAGAAGAGGGTGGGGGCGCTAAGACGACCGCGGATGAGTAAATAGGGACAGGGATCTGATTAGGTCTGAGGGACTTTGGGCTTTATGGAGATGCCTGGAGAAGTGGCCACCTAGGAATCTGAAAAGATCCGGGGAGATATTTTAGGACGTTGCAGCAAACACACAAAGACAAAGAGAATGAAAAAACGCGAAAAGGAGCGGCCGAAATCCAATTTGGGAGTGAGAATATTTGAGCAAAGTGTGAAATCAGGTTACCGCGCAGTCATCCAAAAATAGGAGGAAGAGGCCCTCGGAGAGGAGGAGGACGCCGCGAGTTCTGACGCCGGCGCCACACAAAAAGCAAACTAAAGGCCGGGAAGAACTTATCCCCCTCCTAAGTATGACCAGAGGGCATCCGATTTAATTACTTTCGGTATTGCACGCAAGGGCGCCCGCGATTGTATCTGTGGAACTACAAATGCCGATCCCTGGATTCCGCGGGACTCGGGCCCTTAGCACGAGTGCTTGGAACTCGGGTGCTAATGCGGATATTCCAATTAAGGAAGCAGAAAACGAAATTTGATCCGCAACACATCGAGCGATCGGCGGCTCGCGAAGTGCCGCGAAGCAGAGAACAGAGGACACGTGCGAATGTGGGAAGATTGAAACTTATTTTGAAGATGTTTTCGTCTGCGAGAATTGAATAAAAAGCACTATTGGGATCAAGACTGCGCGCCGAGGAGCGCGGGAAAATAAGAAAAGAGTGAAATATTTATGGTTTTGGCAAAAAGCGGAGAGAACGGGTGGTCAGCGAGCAGATCTGGGTTGCCTACCGTCTTCAGTTCTGAAGAGCCCGAACTGGGAATTGTTTTTGGAACTTACGCACCATAGGCATCTGCTCTTAAGCACGTTGAACTACCAAGAATAGTGGTCAGCTGAAACAACAAAAATGTGTGGTGCAGTCGTCCTTTGATTTGTCAATATTTTGAGTTTGGCGCGTTCCCAATCACATGTGGTTTGTTCGGTGAAATGCACACCAGGCTGGTGCTGTTTGTTTAGGCACACGGGACAACCCTAAGTTGGCTCTTGCAAAGCTCTTGCGATAACTCGAGCTGTCGAGCTTACTCTCAAAGAACTTGGAAACCTGAAACAAGGTCGAACCCGCGTTCATCTGATGCCATTGGCCTCCGCTTACAGTAAAGCCGTCCTTTCGTGTAGGACCGTTACCGCTCAAGCACCCTGAAAATGCGTGATTTTGGATTCAATAAGGATGAGAACAATCGGCAATCATAATTGTGGTATTTCCGTGCTCAAGATAGCCATCCAAAGGACGTATGAACGGACAGAGAGTGCAGCAGCGCATATTTAAAAACGTCAGCAACAGCTGAAACTCCTTAATCTGAAAGATTGTAAACTATGTTCAGGTGGTCAAAGTAATCTGTAGCTACACGCGATTCCGAGAATCCCAGAACCACGCGAGAATACTAGTCGCATAGGGCCACTAGCTGCCCGGAAATACCCAAAACAACCCCGAAAAGGACGTCAGCTCAAGGCTGGACCTTTTAATTGAATTCTTCGGTGGCGATAATGAGCGCGTCAACAATTATTCCAATGATAAAAACGTTTATTTGTAGAATTCACGCGTATGTACACACTATTTTGGGGGTGACAGTCAAGCAGAACTGTCACCACGACGGCTGGTACTGGGCTAACGTGGTGTTAGGCTTGAAATGGCACCAGCTCACGTCGAGTTGCTCGTAAACGTAGTGCATCGGCATCACCATCAGGAAACCGCCGAGGAAGCCGAGGATCGAAGCCCAGAGCCAGAACTTGCAGATCCCGAGGCGGTAGCAGAGGTGCCACTGCATGCACATCGTCCGCAGCGTGTTGATCCAGAACATGGTCACGTCCAGGAATACCGTAATCCTGGAAATCTTAAGATATCAAGAAATTCTTAAAACAAGAGAAACTGACCTGAAGAACAGCATAACGTCGTTATTGTCGTAGGCGTGGCGTCCAGGCTTCAAATACTGGAACTGCGCCGGAATGAAGGTCTTCCTGATGTTCCCGATTAGGATCGCGAACGAGGTTATCATGCGAAGGCACTGCAGCAGAAGCTCGATCGCGTTTGCCGTCGTTTTTCTCCTGAAATACCGAATGAAATATCGTGTCCGCAGACCCGGAAACCCACTTCTTCTCTATCCTGGCCAACTCCGCGAGCTCCGCTTTCCTCTTCTTCCTCAGCTTCTTTTGCAACTCTTTCTTCGCCTTCTTTTCGCGTTTCTCGGCTTGTTTCTCATCTGCAATATCTCGCTTGTTGCTGTAATCTGGTGTTAGGACTTCAGGTCCATTTTCTAAAATCCGGGTTAGGTATGCAGTGTTAGGCATGCTTTAGAAACGGCGGCGAACCTTTGAGTTCGGCGCTGATGCTTCGCTTGAATCGGAACTTGAACGGAATCTTCTGCAGGGAGATCTTGTCCACCAAACTCAGTGATTTGTTGTCCGCGGAACTTGTTGAAGGCTTCAGTTCTTTCCTATAAACGCAGGTAAAATAAGAAATTTTAGGCTTGATTTCAATACCCCGACACCTTCTCCGGGACATCGGGAATGGAGGCGATCTGGACGGTGTTGGAGTCGTCGGAGATATTGGGATCTAAAAGCAACAGTTAATACTCAAATAGAGATAAGGAAACGCACAGATGGTCTTGGGCCTCTCATCTCCGTCCACTTCTTCAACGTCGTTATCGTCCACGTCGTCGACGAAAATGTTGAACTTCGAGGGTTCTCTGAAATGGAAAACATTTTGATTTTCATTTAAAAAGATTTTAAGGTCGCCATATTAAGGTGATCATAACATAGCCTTGGAAACAAGACCAGCGTGATTAAGATTAGAGGCGACGCCACCTTGAATCGGCGATAATGGAGGAAAGGACGCGCAGAACTCGAACCTTTCAAAATACCGAATTATCGTGACGCTGGAATGCGGAAATGGAATAATAAGGCCATATTCGTACGTGTGTTATGCGTAGGTGCTTACTATTTACACCTCTGAATTCGTTCAATCGGCGTTAGTATACCACAAATATCGCGATGTCCGGAGATAAACAAACACTTTTCCTAATCCTCCATTTCAACACCTTGTTTACATCTAACGCGTCATGGAGATGCCCTTGTGGGAACCAGAAACCTAGTGGATAACATCCGATAAACAGTTCCTCAGCACAGATCTTGAATTCCTTGAGACTTCAGGAATTTCCCCTAAGACGAACTTTCGAAATATCTCGCGCATTCCCGAAGAGAACAAACAAAGAAACTCACGTTGGTTCGTTGACGACCACATCGGCGGCGGACTCGTCGGACGATGAGGAGGTCACTGATCCTTCCTCGAGCGCCTTCTGTCGCTCCTTGTACTCGATCGTCTTCAATCGTTGCAACTTTTGCTCCGCTTTGGTTCCTTTGAAGTTGTAGAGCATGTTGTAGATTTGCTGAAACCGGAAGTTCTATACTCGAAAGCCGATCGATCCTTCCTACCTTGTAGGTCCTCCTGGGGTACTTGGCGCACTTGTTGTAGATCAAGTTGCACCAAACGACCAAGTAGTTCTCCGGCCTTAGCGCCGGGACGCAGGCGCATAGGATCAGATGCGACCAGAACCATAAAATATCGTACGCTTTCCATAGCGCGAAGTAGGCGCAGTTCAGGTAGATAGCATTGCACAGGTTGACATGAGCCAGGCAGGCCAGGAGGAAGCGGTAGCAGAACCAAAACCTAAAGCAGAACCAGCCCTGCGCCATCTTCTCAGCGTCTTCTCTCGGCGGCCGATTCCCAAAAGTTCTCTTCTTCTCTGCAACGTTTCAGATGCACAACACGCCGGGGCATATTTAGCACTTACCTTAGCAGGTCGTGATTACATCTTCTCTTTCGGCGCTCGTCGCTCACTTATGCGTCACCATTCCGGTTCCACACGCGGGGAATAACAAGTTGGCTCGTCTTCTTCTTCTTCTGGCGTCCCAGAACTGATCGTAGTTGTGCTTGTTTTTGACAGGGCGCTGGTGGCAAGCGGGAGCGACCGCAATGAAAATCGATAGAGCCGCTCGGCTGGCGATGGCGGCGGCGCAGTTTAGGTCGTTTCCCCCGACCGTCGGCGCGGTCGCCGGCGTTAATTTTGCATTGTTTTGGTCGGGGACTAATTGGAGTGCTGATATTGATCAGTGGTGGGGAAAAGGGCGCCGGGAGGAGGGAACAGGATGTTGGGATAGTCTGGCGAGGAGGACATCCCGCGTTGTAAACAAGCCCAAAGGGATTAGGGATGTTCAGGGGATTCCGAAGTGCCCTTAGAAGATACTTCTTCTGTTTTAAAGAGGTTAAATGGTCCCCTGAGATAATAAATAACGTTTATTAGGAAAGCCTGCATAACAATCAAAAGTTACCCTTGGAAAATCTGATATTGAGATCTGCGTGAATTGTTCTCATGGTTGCTCTCTTCTTTTTCTTCCTCCTTCGACTTCTTCTCTTTGCTTCCTTTCTCCTTTTCTTCTTTTTCCTTTTCTTCCTTCTCCTTTTCTTCCTTCTCTTTCGACTTCTCCTCTTCCTCTTCAACATCACCGCTCAGAATCTCCGGAGATAAGATCTGAAATTGGGCATATTGTAAACAGGCGTCAAAATCTGGCGTTGTTTACCTCGACCATCATGGCTCCTTCACTTCTGAATTTGGGAGAAAGGATAGTCGGGCTTAGGACAAGGACGCCGACAGCTTCGGGAGATCCCACGTAAGGATTCAGGACATCTGCAATTATGCAGTACACGGTGAAAAAGTTTACAGTTGAACTTTACTTACTCGGACTCAGCACCTTGACGACCAGCACTTCCGGACTCAACACTCGCGTTTCTAAGAACTTCGGCGATAAAATGTCGATCATGAAAGCTTCGGGAGATAAGATGAACGGCGTTAAAGCTCGAGGAGACAGTACTTCGGTTCTGAACGCTGCTGGAGATAGGAGACGGCCGACAAGAGCGTTCGGACTTAGCACGGAAGCGATGAACGCTCGAGGAACTAACGTGTGCCACTGAAAAGATCCAACTTTGGTATTTCAACTTAGGCCTGATCATACCGTAAGAGCCTCCGGAAACATGATTTCAGCCACGAAGGCATGCGGGGACAAGGTCACGACTTCCAGAGCAGCTCCACGACCCACCAAAGGCGAAAACCAGAAGGGCTTCAGGGTGTCAAAATAGTGTTCGTTTATGTCATCTTCTGGTATATCTCGACCTCCTTCGGGAGCGTCAGCACGCTTGAAACGACGGAACCCGGAGAATGCTAAAATGTTGCAATTCCTTAGCTTGAATCTATAGAAATATCTAACAGTTCCGGTACATAGGAGGCCACTGCTTGGAATCGGCGTCCCTCCGGTCCAGCGCCGCCAACTGTCGAATGTCGTTCTCTATCCTGGCTTCTTTTTCCTGATCCGACATTTGGGAGTACGAGAGAAGGTCCAGTTTCATCTTAGGGGTCACTGAAACGTTTCTCAGTTATTCTATCCTCAAGATTCCCACTTACTGGGACTACTGTAGAGAAGAGCCAGTTGGTCCGCCTCCAAAAACGCGTATCCTTGATCCCTGAGTTGCTGCCTCTGCTTGGCGTTGTAGGTCTGCGAAACGCGATTCCACACGCGATCTATCCTCTGCATCTCTCGGATCCGCGGATAAATCTCGTTCTCCATCTGCTTGATTTCCGGGTCCATTTTGGCGACCAGGTTTTCCAGAGTTTCTGACGCTCCGCTGATTCCTAAGATGAAGTCCAAAAGATCGTCGGCGTTGTTTTTGTCACCAGAAACTGCCTGAAAACAATCCTTTAGATATGCCTACAAGACTGAAAGCTATACCTGTAGGATATCTGGAAGTGACCAAAGACCGTCTTTCTGGAAACTCAAGAGGGACGGCGACAAGAGATTAGGTTTCCGCTGCGTTGGTAGGATTGAAAGGAGCTTCGGTGACATGATGGATAGCTTGCTGCCGTTGAAAAACTGAAAAATTGAGCATTAGAAAGAAACGATAAAGAATGCTGTTTACGGGAATACTCCTGAAGAACTTGGTGAATTCATCGATGACTCGATTCGCCGTTGGTTGCATCTCGACCTTCACCGGCATCCGCATTTGCTGGTAGAGGCTGAAATAAGATTCATACTATGCATCGAAACGACTTTTTCAGTCCCTTATCACAGACACTTCAAATCCGTTAATCTCTCTGCCCAAAGCGATTTTCGGACAAGTGCACAATGATTCACGCAATTATCGTGTTCCGCCGCTTTTTGTGCTTGGATAACGTTTCAAAAAAAAAGCACTTTTATGACAGTTAAAAGTGGGTTTGCAAAGGTCAAACCAACCGCATTTAGCGGAATGGGGGTCAAAGAGGACGATTATGGGTTGACGCAATTAAACATGGGATAAGCGGTGAGGATGGAAATAGCATGCAAGGTAAATTCAAGATTCCCAAATTGCAGAATAACAAAAGAATAGAAAAGAACATACCTGTCGTTCTCCTCGCTGATCCGGCTCAGATACTTCGAGCACGCCGAACTCATCTCGTAGTAGCGTCGCACGGTTTGAAGGTTCCGGAGATTCGGAGATTTCACTTCGCGCGTTTCTGAAACAAGCACATTAATCTCATCCTTCAATCTCCCCTCACCTCTCTTTCTCCTCCTCTCCTTGACTTCGTCCGTGTTCCAGATTCTTCGCTGCCGCTTGATCGCGTGTCTTCTCGGGATTTCATGGATCGCGCTGATCGTCCCGAAGTTCTCCAATCTTGTGAAGGTGACGTTGGTGAAGTGCGGGTAATTCCGCAGCTCGTAGGCTTCTCTGGCTGGCAACGGCTTCCCCTCCGGCTTGAAATCATTCGATTGCGCTTGTGGAGCAGAAGAAAAGCTGCCATGCAGGCCACCAGTAAACCTCTCGGGTTCGGGCTCTTGCCGATCTCTTTCGTCCAACAGCGGAACGATACATTTGGCGTATTTCGACGCCGTCGGAGCATCTCGCGCGCACTCCAGAAACACGATCTGCTCCACCTTTGAGCTTTTCTTGAGCAGCGTTCTGGCTTTGGCCTAAACTGATCGTTAGAATCAAGAATACAGTATTCGAGGTTCACCTTGAACAAAGCCATGACGGTGGCACGATGGTAGTAGTGACCCAGTTTCTCGAAATCCAACTCATAGAGCTTAGATTTGTCTAAATCCATGATCTTAAGTTTAGGACATCTTCTATCGCTTACCTGGATCACAAAACGCGAAGGAGAGCACTAGCCAGATAAGAAGCGCAGATCCCGTCCATCTCATAATTGAGACATTCGTGGCGAGGCTCCTGAACAACAAATAAAGTAGCGAATCGCGAGGAGGAAGGGTTAATCGTCTTAAGGATAACGGTGGCGCCGCGCACCCAAAATGGACTTCTGCTTGGGAACAGATTGAACCGAGATGACATCATTTGACCGATATGAATGGATTAGGAAAACATGAGATTCACGGGATTCGGAGGAGGTAAGAAGGGTGTTTGCGTTGAGCAGAGGTTAAGGTTAGATTGGAGATGAATAGCTAAAACAGCGAGCTCGAGCACGAAAAGCGACATCCATATTCATTTGAAATTGGCCATTCGAATTAAGGTCACCACGGCTTTCACTGACCCACATTTCGGGATCCCCTTGGCCACCGCTGCCACCATGGTTCCAAGCAAGCGAAAGACGACTCAAACGTTCCAGAAACGATCTTCAAAAGTCGGAGTTGAAACTCATAAATTAGGACTTGAGCACCGTGTTTCAAGGGTCATTGGTCAAGTGGACCAGAGGTGTTTGAACAGTGCAGAAGTGAGTTGGCAGGTGCAGGGTGCACGCTTGGACTGTCGTGGATCTTCCTTAGACCTAAATACCTCGTTGGATCTAAGGAATTCCGATCAATTCATAAATTTCACAAATCAAAACCGATAAAAAAATGCAAAAAAAGGATTTAATCAAACCTACAAATTCCTAAATTCGTTTACCCATCACCATCCCAACACTCGAAACCCAGGAACACGCATTACAGACCCGAACGGCTCTGTCGATATTCCGCTATTGGCTAATAGGGAATAATGGCGACAACCGGTCGACCTGACACTTTCACTGACCTCGCGCACTCCCTCAAGCGCCGCTTCCGATCCGCGTTGGGTACTCCGCGCCGCCAGCAGCGAAATGGTGCGGCCATCGATCTATATCTGGACTGTCGGAATGGCGGCGCAGGCTGCAGAGGAACTAGCAGGAACTAAAGTGGTCGCCGGATAACGGAAAGTCCGAGAAGCGTTGAACCGGAGCTGCCGACAATTGATTATTGTGCGTGTGCGCATCACAGATCTTTAATTGAAAACAGCGAGGAGGAGGTGGCGGAGGACGAGTTGAGTAAACAAGGCGCTTTTGTGATTTCCGAAAATTTGTGTACGGCAGAAAAAAAAGTGAAATCCGCTGATTTAAAATTTTGGCATTGAACTTGACGGATTCGTCGATGTCAATTTGAGGAGCGGAAAGTGGTAATGCTAGAGGCTTGGTTGGCCGGGTGAGATGTGGATCCATGAAACAAGCGTCAACGGTAAACTACGAAGATCGGAAGCTACCGGCGTATTTTAAGTTTGTTGAAGCTGCCGTCAACCACAAGCTGTATGGAATGAGATACGAAACGGCCAACAAGAGCCAGGACACAACCGGACTCCATCAGTGTCCACCGGGTTTATGAAGCCAACACCAGACATAATTGTCTGACGAAATCAAGGTCCGTTTGTAGACACGGGGTGATGTCTGATTTCACCGTCCTTGGCTATTCTGGCTGAACCCGGAGCTTGCGGTCGGTCGTCCCCCGAGTGGCACCAAGGACCGACCGGACCTCATCGTGTTCCCTCGGGCTTATAAGGCCACAACAAGACATGGTGGTCTGTAAACACTGAAACGTCTGTAGACATAAGGTCGAGTCTACTTACACAACCCTCGATCATTCCAGGTAGACCCGTAGCTCCCGGTCAGTCGGTCGTTCCCCGACGTCGTTATCATCAAAAATCAGTCAAAACAACTTTTGTCATTTTCGAATTTCAACGTCTGATTAGTCCAGGAAATCACCCCATTCTTGTTTCCCGATTGTTTGAGTGTTTCTGTCTCCTGTTTAACCCCGTTTCCGACCAGTCAAAACAGAAGCATGCTGGAAAAGAATCTGCGCAGTCATCTGGGGTTGTTTTGCTCGGAAAGGCACCAACCGCAGAGTGTAATCCTAGCAATGTGTAACAAGAAACGGGAAGCGATTTATTAGCCCGAAGTCCTTATTCTTCCCTATTTTTAAAGATTTCTTAACTTCTGTTTGTCGGGCTTATGAATTGGTTGTGTAAGAATCGAAAAGTCGGAGAGAACGCTTTGTCGTTTTGAGTGAAACAAAGATCAATCGCGCGCATTTCGGTCCCTCTCTTTAAAGCGCAATCTTTGCTCAAGACGCGGAAAAATAGCGCAAAGTGCTTTGAAAGCTAGTCTTCGAGAGAAGTTGCACGTCGGATTCCGGTATTTGCAAGGGAATACGTCAATATTTGGCACAGTTTTTGTGCTGTTGACGCAGACGGACTGCGTGGAATTGCCTGAAAACGAGTATTTCCCCAGCTACAGAAATGTTATTTTTGACCGTGTGGGCGAGAAGCAAGCTGTAAACTACGGTCCGTTGCAAAGAATGGGATCTTTGTATCAAGATAAAGATCTTTGGAAACTGTTCCTCAAGTACATCTGCTCTTTGCACGGATATCTTATCCGAAGTCAGGAACCCCCAAAGATCAAGTCGACCCACGACCTGTGCCATTCTCTCCAGTCTGCATTATCATGCTTTTATTGATTCTTAAACAAAATAAACAAAACTTCTACTTTATCAAAAATCACACAATCGATTACAAAGACACAATCAAGGCGAGGGCTTGTCATTGAAAAATCGTCTCAGTGCGAGTTTCCTCCATTGGAGAACTTGGTGATGCCCTGGACAAGTTGCTCGGCTGTGTTCTCTGCAAAAGACCCAAATCAGTTTTCCAGATTCTAGATTCCGTTCACTTACGCAAGAACAGCCTGGTGGCTTTCCATTGATCGGCTGACGTGTTCAGCAGCGTGATTTCCATGGGCTTGTTTTTGTCCATAAGCTGGAATTCCTTGAACTTGGGCGGAATCGGCGAAGGTCCTGGCAGGTGCTGGCCGGCGGCCTTGGCTGCGGCTTCTTCCGCGGCTATCTTCTTCTTCAAAACGGTCAAATGGTTGGCGGAATGACGCGCGTTGCTCATCATAGGGAACGACGACATCTGAAGGAAACGACGTCATCTCAGGGTTCCAGGGCTGACTTTGGCTTACCTTAACAAAGCTCACTTTTTGATGAATTACGGGTTCTGACTGCTTGTGATTCGATGCTACGGAGGTCTACGAAATGCGTCTACGAGAGAATTCGGGGTTCTCTTTCTGTTTGGTGTGTTCTACGGGTACGCGAGGCGATTCTCAAGCGAATAGTGAGGTGTCACGTCGAACGCTCAATTCGCAGACTCCGAAGCAGATTACGGTAAGGGAGGTCCAGTCGTTGATGATCTCCTTGTTCAGAAGGTACTGCGCGTTGTGGTTGTTATGGTGGCGCACGAAGCAGTCGGACGGCTTTGCAGATGTCTTCAGTTCCCTGTCGATGCTTGCCCGAACGCAAACTATCATAGTACGATTAACAAAGCGAGGAGTAGTTGGTTTGGATTTGATCCATAAAGAGCGGCGCGCTGAATTCGGCTTCTTTCGGGTGTACACTGGTGGGCGAAGTGGATTCTGAAACATAAACACGTATTGATTAGGGAAAAAAAGTTCATAAAGTGCGAATTGTGGGTTCGTTATCGCGACGCGCGTCTGAGATAAACCGGTTGGTGGTTCTGAGGTGTTGGGTAGGGACTCCCAGGTAACTGAGAACGAGCTGGGAGGTTTCGATTAGAGAACAGGCAAATCGAATACGGAAGAAAGAAGGGTCGACGTTATAGCGGAACAGCTGATTTCGACAAAGCCAAAAGTGCTCAAAACCAAAAATCCAAGTTTCAGGCGCAGAATCCAACTTGTTGCTCATCCTCTACGCTTTTAAAGTCGATTTATGAAAGCCAGAAAGTTTTTCAGAAACACCGTCCGATCGCCCACAACCGGTCGCGTCACGCCGAACGCTAAGGGGCTCCTAAGAGCTGCTGGGCGAGGAGCGTCGGGGGTCGTTGGATCAAGACGTCGACACGCGGACATCTTCTACGAACTGCTGGGAAAGTGAGCGGGGTTGGGAACTGGCGAACGCGTTAAATACGAGCGTCACCGGGACGCTCTCTTCTCTGCGCACTATCGAACCGTCGTGGGCGCTCCGCGAAGAGCGTAGGAAAACCTCGCGGGCGGAGCGAAGACCGTCTTGGGTACGTGAGAAGGCGCAGTAGTTCCCCGATCGGGGCAATCCCGATTGGACGCTGCGTGCGTTGTAAAGATCGCATGATTGCGGTGGGGAAGCACCGGCCGGCCGGCCGCCGACGTCGAACAGATGGGATACGTGTGGGGCTGAAGGCGCTGCCGATGACAAGCACCACGCCGATCAATCTTAGGAATTCGAAAACGACTCATTTTTGTCGTCAATCGACTGTTTGAGTCAGACACGCTATACGCCTTTCCCCACACCTGTCCCAGAACCAGCATCTCCCATCTCCGAACTTCTCAGAAACACTCAGAAACTCCGAATCTCCGCTAATCACCAATTTTTTGTTTACCACGATGGTGGAGTTGCGTGCGTCGAGCTACGTGCAGGGTGCGAAATGGGGTCGTCGTCCACATGCACAAGTTCTGCATCAGTTCAGAGAACGGTCATGGTCTCTGTGGACCCGCAGATGCCAAAGAACTCCAGATGTGAGGGGAAACGGGGCTTCTGAATGTGAACTGGTTTCGTAAACGTTGAAAAAGTGTAATCGGAAGATTTATTCCGCTTGGTTCGCACGTACTGATAGTAAAAAGGGAGCTGGGAGCATCTTGAGCACGTGAAGAAAGGGTTCGGGGGAACTCTGGACGCAAGGTTTAAACACCATCGTTTAGAAGCACGAGTCTTGCTGGTTACGCAGTCAAGATCAAGGTGTACAGGCTACTGTACTTTGGACAGTTCAACTGGCCTGGAATGTGCTTGAAAACAGCTTTGCAAATGGTGCCAGAACTGCAAACTCAAGTTTGCTACAATACGGATACACAGTCCAGTTTCCGGGATCTCCACAAAGTCCAGGGAAATCTTTGAAGGCAAACGTATGCCTTGTGCCTTGACACTCGAATCTCTTCTCCTTGTCACTTCAATCCAAGTTCAAAAATCACCGAATTTCGCAGTTTCGTCTTTGATCTGATTTGCAGCTTTTTTATGGCGGGCTTTCCTAATCGTTGTAAACAAAACTAAGGTGCGAATGGGATCCCCTGGTGTTTGATTTTTTGGTTTTCTATTTACGACGTTCTCTAAAAGTCGCACAAACGATTCGATTCGCCGGAAGTCGATTTTGAAATACGTTTTTTCGACGCGGGGAATATTTTTGGGACGATCATTTTCGACGGACTCGTTTCGCAATTTGAGATCGGAAACACGTTCTAAGGACAACGGAAACCCCGTGAACAAAGCCAAGAATTCCCAAAACCGTCCCAACTCCCCGGACAATCAATAATCATCTGCTCGTCCGAACGTGGGAAGTTTCCATGGCGCGCAAACTCTTTGTTTCTGCAGCTGATCTTCTTCTGTTTCGGCTGCCCGGAGGACGGAGATGGTCGACCGGAGGAGGCCAGGGGAGAATCTGGAAACCCGATTCTTCTGGCTCGAAAAGAGGTTCTTCAGCAGCACCGACGACCGCTACAACTGGAACTGCCTGTGGAACGGCTGCAAGGCAGCGCAGTTCGGCGACGCCGACCTCCTCATCACGCATCTGAGGAGCCACGCGGATCGATTCCGGGAAGGTGAGTTCTTTTTTGCCTTATTTTTGCCATTTTCTAGTCGCTCTTACGCGCGATTCAGGTCTTCTGCGAGGTGGACGAATCAGCGGCGGAGGCCGTGTGATCCCTATGATCCACGGCGTCCTTTGAACCCTTCGACGTCAGAAGAAGACCCCTTGCGGTGGAAGTCGCTGCTTCCTGCAACGCGGAATCATGTGATTCAACGGCCTTGAGATGCTGCTCGAAATGCACGTTTGTCAATAAAGTGGGAAACAGGCGCGCGAAGGTTGAGAGATTAGAGGACGCCGTGGCGTCGGGAGACCAAACTTTTGAAGCGGCGAAGACTTATGAGATATTTTTAGATGTGTGTCCCGTGATCGGATGCGAATTCGACGAATTCGCGGACAATGAAGGCGTCCGGCGGCACATTTTGGTGCACATACACCAAGTGAAGCTGATGGCGAAGGGGCTCCAAACCCTGAAGGCGAAGTTCCGAGGAGAATCGAAGAAATTGGAGTAGGTGAAGAGGATCAAAAACAGAGTTTCATATATTGCGTTTAGGTGCAAGTTTTCCACAAACACAAAACTCTTCTACGATGGACGAATAATGATTTGCGAGTGGGACCAATGTTGGGTAAGTTCTATCCTCCGTTGAAATGAGCTAAGATTTCTGGTTTCAGATGCAATTCGACGACATCGGCCTTTATGGAGCTCACCTCGAGCAACACGTGAAGGAAACGCCGTCCGACGATGCCATCAAGGGATACTTATGCGGATGGAATCGTGAGTTTCGTTCTTAATTCCAAGTAATTTGATACATCTTAGAATGCAAAACGACTCGAACCCGAAAATCTCTTCTCTTGGAGCACGCTCGAACCCACGTTGGAGGGAAGATGTCCGCTTGTCCCATGTGCGGATCGCTGTTCTCGTCGGATAGGATATTGTTCCAGCATCTTGCAAGATCGGACACAGGTAAGCCAGTTACAGTGTAGCCGTTATGACCGAATATCATTTAAGATCAAGCCTCGCTCTGCTGTTCCCACTGCCACAAGACCTTCGCCACCAACGAACTCCTGAGCGCTCACCTTCGACGGCACCTCAAGGCGAATCCATGCGAAACTTGCTTGGCGATCTTCGATTCTCCGGCTGCCTTGAAGAGGCACAACATCACTGTGCATCACGGATGCCGGCTATATCGATGTGATCTCTGCAGATCAAGGTATGACATTAAGGCTCAGATATGACAATTTCGAGCTTCTAGCCACGGGTCAGCAAGTGACTTAGAACGTCACAAAACTGCCGTCCACTCAGCGAATCCAACCATATTCTGCTCAAAGTGCGATGCGTCGTTTAGGTGGAGGAAGCAGCTCCTGGCGCACGAGAAGGTCCATAATGTAAGTTCTTGAACACATCTCCCTAACTGATCTCTCCCGTTTCAGAACGAGCCAGCCGAAGTTTACTCCTGCCACCTCTGCGACTCGAACTACAAAACGGGTTTCAGCCTCTCGCGGCACCTCAAGTCCACGCATCGCTTGGCGATTCCTACCGGGTTCTCTCGGTATCAGTACAAGCTGTGCTCCGATGGGCACAAAAGACTCGCGACGAAGGTCTTCGTTAAAGAGTCCAAAGCGAGTGTGTTCGCCGAGAGCCAAACGAATTATGAGAATATTGTTCTCATATAGGAAAAAATGAAAAAAAGTGAAAAAGATGATTGAAGAAGTGTATCTGTTGTGTGTATTTTGTGCTTATCGGTGATGCGGGAAATTATCGAAATCTTGCGACTAGCGCTCCGGAGATCGCGTGCGATTCTTACGGTCACATATTGTGCCTCAAGAACGATGCCGTTTTCTCGCTTTGCTTAGATCCAAGACTAACATATCAACAAGACTATAGTCTCTGCCGATTTTTTGGTTTTCGTCGATCTTAGCACCTTCTCTCGGCCAACTCGGGAGCCTTCTCGCCGCTTACACTTTTAGATAAGATACCAAAGGTGGATAACCTTTTCATAAATGACTTCCTCGGTATCTGGAATCAATCGGTTCTAATATGACCCAAGACGGTCGTGATATCCCGGCGCCCGTTCCGCTCCTCTCGACTATTGCGACGCATAATCTTCAACCTCTTCACTACCAGTCGCTCTTCCCTGGCCACGTTTCCAGCTACCAACCTACTTATCCTTATTCGGCGAATCCATTTACTCAAGGTCGATACCTCGAGCCAACGTATCAGATCACCTATGATCGACCTCTGCAGGATAACCGTATGAGGTATGTTTGAGCGATTTCCATCGTTTTCTAAATCTCCGTTTTTCAGCTTGGATGCGATGAACTCCGCCTTCCGAAATTCAGCGATGATGCGTTTCCCCGGAGAAGCGCCTTCGGTCAACCTTCCGGAAGCTCCGTCGAAGGAGAACGTGAAACCGATGGCGCGCCACGTTCAGAAGACGCCAGCTTGCCACGAAAACTCGGAATGTTCCGTTTGTGGAACGAGGAAGACGCCGCTTTGGAGGCGCAGCAGCGAGGGGAAGCCTGAGTGCAAGTAAGCTGAGCAATACTTACTTTTGGATGTATCTAGTTTCGTATTTCAGCGCCTGCAACCTCTACTACCGTAAGAACAGATGCCCTCGACCTCGCGATCTGCAACATAAGCCAATCGCCAGGCGGAACCGCGGATACCCGAAGAAGGACATGTGACGAGAGATTCGTCATTTAACGATGGACTTCGTTTTTAATTAATGAAGCTTCTTTAATAAATTCGAGCTCGAATTCCGAGTTCAAAGCGTCTTGTGGTTTGTTATCACACCTAAAGAAGATTCTCCATGTGATGCTGATGAGTTATTTGGATGTTGATTCTTATCAGTGGGCTGAAAATCAATGACGAGAGATGGACGTTGGGAGCATCTGACGCGATTGTATCTAGTCAGTAAAGTGATTAGCGCTAATTTCTGCTTCTGTGCGGTTTTCTGTATAATGCTTAACCTCTGCAACCGAGAAATGTGGATTGGGGGCGTTCTGGACCACAGCGATTCGCGGCCACGGTGGACTGATGGATCCACTTTCAATTACACGATCCCGTTGTACGGGGATTATATCTTGAAGACGGGTCAGAAAGAATTCCAAGACCAGAGTTTTGGATTGTGGCTCCATATGGAGGGATCGCAAGGAAGGTGGGATTTTATGGGAGGCGATTTGAACTTGAAGTACCCAGGAGTGTGCAAGGTGAAGCAGAGTGGATACCGGGGATGAAATGTGTTTTATTGAAGCGATTAGATACGGTATCGAATAAATGATATCTTCGTGTATATGTTTCAGGGTGGTCCTTAAGCCAGGGGCTTGCGCTTGCACACGAAGGCCCTCATAGTGAACTTGCACTGATCGTTGTTCCACTGGGTCTTCACGAGGTGGTCTCTGTCGTTGCTGTCATCGGAATACACCTAAGAATCTCTGAATTTCACGGTAACTTCAGTCTCCCAACCTGGATACAGTTCTCATCCATATCGTCCGGCTGCTTGTCCTGCCAGTTGGTGTAATCGAACTTGGTTCCATCGGTCCAGGCCCAATCGCGGTTCGTCTTCGTCTTCGAGAATCCTCCGATCCACGCCATTTGCGAATACGTGGAATCGCGAGAGGTGGAGGCGAGATTAGCCACAAACTCGTTTTCGGCCTCGCTGTGGACGGAAGCCAAGTGGCCGCCCTGGCTAAGGCAGAAGTTCTCTGCGTCCCACCAGTTCATGTTGAAGAAAACGCGATAGCAGAATCCACTTTGGGTGAATGTGGTCCATTCGCTGGGACACGCGATGTGGCAGGCGGCCTTAGGGCAGGACTCGGAAAGGCAGTTGGTGAGTGGTTCGGCGTGGGTCAGGCTTAGAGCCAAGAGGGGAATAAGAGTGAGGAGGAGCGTTGAAAACATGATCAGGAGAACTGAGGAGAACAAAGGCTGATACGTGCTTTTATATGGGTGGTCATCAAGCTCGTTTTGGAGGTTTTTTTGCTCAACTAGAAGAAATTTAGATACAGAGCATGGGTTGCAGCCGTTATCTTGGGTTTTAGGGTCACTTAGGGAGCCGAAATCATGTTGCATGGGTTATTGAGAGTGGTCAGGTGCTCGCCGGTGCTATGATCTATGGTTCACTAAGCGATGGACTTGGCTCATTTATTCAATTTAGATTCCAACAGCCTTGACCTTACACACAAAAGCTCTGAGAACCTGGCGGCATCTCTCGTTGTTCCATTCGGTCTTGTAGATAAGGTCGCCGTCGTTGCTGTTGTCCGAGTAGATCTAAAATCGTAGCTATTATTTGCATCTTAAGAGGCTGAAATCACCTGAATGCAGTTCTCATAAACGTAATCCGGCTGATTTTTCTGCCACTTGTGGTAGTCGAAGGGCGTTCCGTCGGTCCAGGCCCAATCCATGTTCGAGTTCGTCTTCGAATATCCTCCAATCCAAGTTTGGTCGTGATACTGGAAATTCCGGTTGGTCGAGGCGAGATTGGCGACGAATTCGTTTTCCGCGTCGGTGTGGATTGATGCCAGATGTCCTCCCTGGGTCAGGCAGAAGTTCTCCGCGTCTTCCCAGTTCATCTCGAAGAAGACTTTGTAGCAAGCCTTGGTGGGAGAGAAGAGCGCCCATTCGCTGGAACAAGCCAAGGGGCAAGCGAGAGAAGAGCCGAAGACGGCGAGAAGGAGACCGAGAGAGAGGAGAGGATTCATGGTGGTAATGAAGGTAAAGTGTATCTGTTGGTTCTAATTTATAGTCGGTATAGGGATGAGTTTTTGTGTTTCCTGTGATCAGATACACTACAAATCCTCATTGGAACATTTGGGATCAGTGTGGTTGGGAACAGTTTTGAATCATGGGAACCGAACATGTGTACTTTGGTGCGGAGATACAGCCGGAGCTGATAAGAACTTTAAGGAACCGCTGATTAATGAGTGAAATTTTATTTTTAACAGTTCAGAAAATTAGTTGATTGCCTTCTTCTTGCACACAAACGCCCTCAGAACTTGGCGGCACATCTCATTGTTCCACTGGGTCTTGTAGATCAGATCTCCGTCGTTGCTGTTGTCCGAGTAGATCTAAAACCAAACTATCACAGTTGCATCTCGAGGTTAGCCATACCTGGATACAGTTCTCCTCGACTTTATCCGGCTGCTTATCCTGCCAGTTGTGGTAGTCGAAAGGCGTTCCGTCGGTCCACGCCCAATCCATGTTCGTGTGGCTCTTGGAATATCCTCCGACCCAAGTTTGGTCGTGATAATCGAAGTTACGGTGGGTGGAAGCCAAATCAGCGACGAACTCGTTCTCCGCGTCAGAGTGGATCGAGGCCAGATGTCCTCCCTGGGTCAGGCAGAAGTTCTCCGCGTCATTCCAGTTCATCTCAAAGAACACCTTGTAGCAGAATCCGGTTTGCGCGAATCCGGTCCATTCGCTGGCACAGGCAAGAGGACACTTGGGAGCAGCGACGGAGAGAGCCACGAAGGCGGCCAGGACGATGAGGGTTCGCATGTCGGATTCGATGGGAATGGGTGAATCTATGTTCTGGCTAACTTTAGTAGTAAGTAGTGCGGAAGTGATAAGATCGGCGCGTGGAGCAGCTGCGCTACGCGAGACTTTCGAGGTGATTTGAATCTTGAAGCGTGTGACGCACGTGGGAAAATGAAGGCAGTGTACGGAACAGGTGTGGGACGGGGAGCGGATGTTTCAGAACTGAAGTTGTGGTCCACTTTGGGAAGAAACCACTTATACCCATAAACCTTGAGCTGCGAAACTTCGGCGGTGTCCTAAGTGAATTTAAAACCTAGAAACCGCCTGTGAAGAAAACTTCAACCTTTCATCTCTGCTCACCATTTACTGCTAGGCGCCAAGCTGCTCCCGTTCCCATGATTCGCAGTTTACGCCGGTTCAGCGTGACCTTTATCGGTACCACTGTAACACGCTTGTAGTGCGTTTGCCGCTACAAAAACGCGACTGCTCGGTCTTATCGCTGTTCCTACAGGTGACATTTATTGCTCTTCCTTAGTTTTGGTTGTTGCGAGTCTCCGTTTGGCATTTGAAAATTTCCGTAAGAAACCAGTGTCTTTTGTTTCAAGATGCGGATTCTTCTCCTCTTCGTCCTCGTGGCCTTCGCTTCTTCCAGCTCGTGTCCCCAGGGCGCCATCAAGAGCACCGATGGTTCCAAGTGCTACCAGTTCCTCTCAAACGCCCAAGAATGGAGCCAAGCCGAGGAAACTTGCACGGAACTCGGAGGAAACTTGGTTTCGATTCCCAATAAACTCGAAAATAACCAGATTGCCGGTAAGAAGACCACGTCCTAATACCGTATCTTAGATTCTTTTTAGAACAAGCCTACGCCGTTTTCGGACGCAAAAACGCGTCCAGGAATTTCTGGGTCGGAGGAAACGACCTCGCCGTGCACGGGAAGTGGAGTTGGATCGATGGAAGCGGATTCGGATTCGCCAACTGGGCTTCTGGACAGCCGCAGAACAGCATGAATGCGGATTGCTTATCCGTGAATCAGATAGCCGGATTGTGGGATGCGGATGACTGCTTCACGAAGAAGCCGTTCGTGTGCGAAACTCCGGTGCTGAACCCCGTGACTTGCCCTCCCACACCGACTTGTCCCGGTAAGCCACGTGAGATCTGAAAATCCCTCTGCAAGCAGTTCTCTTGATTCCTATCTTCCGTTATGACAAGCGTGCAAATTCTGTGATTCTAAGTCCCGAATTCTCCTCCGATAAGCCTACACGCAATCCCAAGATAAGCACTTCTTTGCAGCTCGCTCGTGCCCCACACAAGCGCCCTGCGTCCAGAAGAAGTGTCACGAGTTCTGCCCCAGCACGTGGTCCTATTTCGAACCCACGCACGCCTGCTACAAAGTCTTCCACGGCAAGAAATTCTGGGATGCCGAAGCCAGCTGCGTTGCCGAGAAGGCGCACTTGGCCTCAATCCACAGCACCGAGGAGAACTCCTTCGTCGCCGGCCTCGCGTCCGCCTACATGACCATGGCCAACTACCACCAGAGCTGGATTGGCGCCTACACGCCGCACAAGAACTACGACTTCTTGTGGACCGACGGAACCCCTTGGGACTTCAAACGCTGGGCGCACAGGCAGCCTGACCACAAAGGAAAGGAGAACTGCGCTATCGTGAGCGATTTCGTCCCCGAACACGTGTTTATGATTACGAATTCAGATCCTCTCGGACGAAAGCGTTTGGGTCGGCGAGAACCACTGGTACGAGGAGTGGGACAACGTGGATTGCGACTACGATATGCGCAGCTACGTGTGCAAGCAGCCGGCCACCCAGGGTTAATCACGTGCGCCCTATTCAGCTTCGAATCCAGAATAAAACTTTGTATTGTCGTAAATAAAATACTGATTTCCATATCTCCGCTTCTACCTTCCTTGAACGACTCCTCGCTGCTGCTGTTGGGCCTTCTCCAGGTTGACGTCGGTTCCGGCTAAATTAGGAACAATCACAACGGATATTGAACGACAAGAATCTTACGCAGAACTTTTCCTTTTTCGGCTTTGGAGTAGATGAACTGCGACGCGTAGTGATAAGCCTCGTACTTGGGACAGAGGGCATACCAAAGACGGCAGCTCATGAGGAACATCGGAAGAGGCGGAGGATTGCAGAATTTCTGGACGTAAGGATAGTCGTGGTCGCATTTGCAGTCTTTGGTGCAGTGCTTCCAGATCCTCGGGTCACAATCTGCTGTACAAGGACGTTTCTTCTTCAGTCTCTGGAACTCCTCATATGGAACTATGTTCAATGGTTCCTTCTCACCTCCAGCTCCTTATTCTCAGTCAAAGGTTTCGGTCCCTGCGATTGGAATTTCTCAAAGATCGTCGGCGTTCCACCCTTTCCACCTTGTCCTGGAAGTGAGGCGAAAGGGTTGCTAAAACAGTCAAACCGGTTTCACAACTTTCAAAAATCAATCGCCAACCTTAACTCGTTTCCTCCCGCGGAGCCTCCAGAGGAACCTCCCGACGGAAACGACGAGCCGGCCTCATCTTCGCCTCCAGTCGATCCACCAGCCGTGGCCAGGAAATCTCTGCAGTTGCTGGTGTAGCTGTCACAGAACTGCTTGAGATTATCGCCGGCTTTGGCTAGCAACGCTTTCTGGCAGAAATAAGAACTGTGTTTCCGGTATTTCTTGCAGTATTCGGTCACAGATCCGACTTCGGGAGCGAAGGGCGATCGAGGCGTCGTGGAATCTTCGTCGCCTTCATGGGGCGCATTGGCTTCAAGGTCGTCGATCTAAACATGGATTTCATAAGTCGAATTCGTAGCTTTAGAATCACCAGAAGTCCAGCGGAATGTTTCTTCTCAGAAGCCGAATCTCGGAGATACAAATTCGGAGGCGGCTCGACGAAGAGCGAAGAACTT
Organism: Steinernema scapterisci; assembly: GCA_000757745.1. Classification (NCBI taxonomy): domain Eukaryota; kingdom Metazoa; phylum Nematoda; class Chromadorea; order Rhabditida; family Steinernematidae; genus Steinernema; species Steinernema scapterisci. The sequence continues at coordinate 25,988 of KN166185.1, forward strand.
CTTGCTTTTGCCGGCGGACAAAAGTGGGCGCTCGGGTTTCGACTGCAGGCAATGCGGATCAGGTTCGAAACGCCTAAAAACGGGAATATTGTTAAGAATATGCAGCGTAACTCACAAAGAATTTCAGGCAGTGTTAAGGCGACGACCAGCAGCAACTTACCGCTGTACATCGGAGATCGGCGAATCGACGAAAACAGGCAACAAGCACAAAGAGTGTCGAACAGGCGACGTTGCTGCGATTGTAGTTTGATTGATTAGTTTCCACTTTTCAGGAAATAATGACCGATCATGTGATTCGCGCATTGCGCAAGAAAGAACGAGCATGTTATGCTTTGGCGAAAAGAAAAACGGTTTTGAAAAATGAATAAAAGTGGTTATCACCCACAATCTGCAATGAGAGGATCGAATCCGTTTATTGAATAATTACTGGATCAGTTTCGTCTTCGCATCTGGCTCGATGTAGTCGTTGGGCGGGTACATGGCGCTCTCGTACTTGAAGCACACGTACACGGCTCCCAGGAAAGTCATGAAGGAGATCAAGGACACTACGAAGAGGGCCACGATGTGACGATTCACCTTGCGGCGGGGTTCGGCGGCTGGAGCGTTCGTTGATTGCGGAGCACTGAAGAATAAGTGATAAATGCAAGTGGGACAAATTAGCGCGGGTTACCTTTGTTCGCGTGGTTCGACAGGCTTGCTGGGAAGTAGGATGACTTCAGTGGTTTCATGGGAGATTGCAATAAAGCACTTCTCTCTGCAAAACTTTTTTGTTACTAGCAATTGATTGAAATTATAAATTACCCATTCGCCTTCTTGAGGTGAAAAATGTTTCTATGACCAAGTTTTTCACGAATGACTCGCATTCCGTTCACGGCGAATATTGTTGGTTCGGAGTATTTCCGATTGTCGCTGATGTCATAAACGACGCCCTTCTCCTAAATCCCTCGTTAGCGACGTTAATCCATTTCCCAACTTACAAAGTTGCTCGAGCGATCAACTTGCTCGAACGTGTTTCCAACTAA
>KN166185.1:27079-46878 GCA_000757745.1 Steinernema scapterisci
GCCGTTTCATTCCGACGGAACCAGTAAGCCATGTTCGAATCAAACGTTCTAAAATAGTGAAATGAAAATATAAAGCAAAATCCATAAAACACATACGTGAATTCGACGTGGTCCATTGATATTGGAGGCAATGAGATATCGTGGCTACCAGGTTTCTTTTTGTCGTTTTTCCGAAGAGCATATATCTTGAGACTCCGTGTGAGGTAGAGCTTCAAACTATGGACTTTCAGGCCTGTCTCATTGAAGTATGTTTTAAAATCTGAAACCATGACACGCTGAACAAATAGAAATGCGAAGCTGGCGTACCATCAATTCCCAGTTCACGTTGCATATTTTTATAATGCACTTCGAAGAATTGAGAAGAGACGTTGTTAATCTTGAAAACAACTCCCCTAAAGGCAAAGACGATTTCATGGCCCTCCAGCTGTTCTGTGGAACAAGCACTTTCAGTTTGCGGCTGGACATCCGTTGCTGAAATATACCATGAAGATCCTCGGACAAAAGGAAACACTTACCACACAAAGTGAGAGTCGCGAACACGAAGATCCAGAGGTCGATTCCACGGATATTCATCGGAGTCGAGGAAATGGAGAGCGCGGATTCGACCGACCGCTCGCTGTCAGGGAACTGTCTTCGAGTGAGCCGAAGAGCCGCGGCGGCGACAGACGAACCCAGTCTAGACTGAGTCTAGCCGGCTTCGGGGAGGGTCAACGCCACTGGGGACTGCTTCATTTCCGCCAGTTCCACTGGCAGAAGCGGTCGTTCGAAAACACGTTCGGCCGCTCGTGAAACGTTTTACGGTCATCCTTGCTGAAACAAGCTAGCTGTGACGAGACCGCCGCCAGTGTTGTCGCTCCATCCCTCAGTAGCAGTCGGTTCGCTCTTGACTTCATCATTTTGTGGCCGTAAACTTCGAGCAATCCCGGACCTTCGATCTCTGAGTGGCGTCAGCGAAAAAAGTCGGTGAACGCGTTCGCTGAATAATATATTCCGTTGCTGGATGAAGCCGGGAGATTGGAAGGCTGCAGTTGAGAATCGCGGGTCCAGGATACTTGTGGCAAAGGAGGGACGATTCTGGCGGAAGCGCAGCCGATCATCCTTGAGTACGACCCTTTTAAATTGATTTCACGTGGTTTCTTGTGAACCTCGGCACCTCGATCATCCGTAGTCCTGCAAAATGCTTTCTGTCTTGGAGTTTCCCGCTTGCAGTTTTCTAATTCTGCGAAATCTTCCAGGTTTATACTCGAAAAGGACTTTCATATATTGTGCTCTACAAACCACTCAATGTAGTTGAACTACAGGCACACCACGGTCGTCCTTGCGAACTTAGAATTCGACTATTCAGTGTCACCTAACGATACTAGCATCTAGGGTTCGCTCTCCCAAATTTCCCTCTTTACAGCTCTAAACAAATTTCTGATTTCTCAACAATTCTCCTATGGTCAACCATCAGCCGTATTCCCTCGGTTCACGTGAAGAGTGTAGGTGAGAAATTTTATGTTCCTGAACAGAGATAAGCACGCCGGGTTACCACGCCACTCATCAAGACAATTCAACGCCACTTCCTAGCAATCGTTGGTCGAGAAATTTAGATGTTTGTGCAGCAGAAACAATTCCGGAATTAATCTTTTTGATTAGCGGTTTCGTGACGCAGTTTTGAGGCGTCATCTGGTGGTTCGCAGAGTGTTCCGTCTTCGTTTGGAGTTTGGGATCTTAAGCGTTGTGTTTGGTGTATCTGGTAGTTCATAATATTAGAAATCTTCCGCGATAGGAATTTCTCAATTACGAGGTTTGTGTCCCTATTTGTAATTGGAGTCATTAAGAAGAAGCATCGCCGGTTTTTGGTGTTTTCAAGGTTTCACGCTGCTTCAAATAATATCCAACTTTTTCACTCAAACGACAAAAATTTCGCTCTTTTCCAGCGCACCTGCGCCGACTACACCTAGTACTCCTAATCCGCTTTTTGCAGCCTTAATTTCAGAAAAGTGCTCTCACGCTTTTTACTGTTTCAACTCCTTTTGTCTCCCCATGTTTACACTTCCAAACCTCTCTGTTTCCCAAGAACTCTTTTCCAATCGAAACCTTTGTTTGCTCTGGTGACTCGCCCATACCTTCGCCGGCTTCTCTCCTCTCCCGGCAGCAACTTCCACTCCTCCGAAGCCCAAATACTTCTTCCATGACTCTTCCCATTACGAAATTGCTACTCGATGTTTTCTCCTCCGTTCCACGGTTCTGCGGGCGTCTCTCCGGTCCCTCCGCCGTTCGCCTTATCTTTCGGCCCACTCAGTCGCCGCCGGTCGGCAGCCGTCGGCTCCCCTCCGGCGACGTCCTCGGTTATCACCGTCTTCGCATTTCACAACGCTTTTTGTTATTGTTGTGGTCAGCGCCTAGTTTGGCGTCGTCGTCGTTAGTAATTCCCCGGTCCTCCCGACGCTCTTAACGCTGATTCGCAACACTTGCAACCAGTCGCGAAGCGCAAAGTTCAGCCCGGTTTTTGACATCTGGAACTGTTGCAGCCACTTTATTGACCCTCATAAAGCGGTCGTTCTGAGGTCCGCCCCGCACTGATTTATCACTTTACATAAAACGTGCTTGCACTGAGTCTCCTCGGCTCCATTTGGTCTTGGACTCCGCCGCCGACTGCCGGCCAGCAACTTTTAATTTTGCATTTTCCAGAATCTCGATTTATTGCATAATACACGGCCGGCGAAAGATGCCCTTCAACGGAATTTTCTACCTTTGTAAGTCGACGCGCAGTGACTCGGATTGTGCTAACAGTTGTTTTCAGTTGTTCTGGACGCCGTCGTGGTGGGGATCACGGCGAACCGCTTCCGCAGATACCAGGGAAACCACCAGTACCACGAGGACACCACGGAGGAGGCGCACATCGAGCAGGAGTCCAGGGCCACTTGCAAGAGTGTTTGTGACACGGAGTACCGGAGGGACTTTGAGGTAAGTGCGTTTGGGAGTGGGAAGTTTTGGTTTGCTCCTTATTGTATCGCAGAGAAATTCCGTCTGGGGAGTTAAGGAAACACCTAAAGCACTCCTCAGCTATTCGTTCTTCTCCCTCGACGGGTCGGTGCACCCATAAAATACCGGCTCTGTTGTACTTTATCATCCTACGAAGATGGGTTCGTCCTACAAAAAACTACAATCTTAAAACACGAAAAATGTGTCCATTATGTTCCACTTTCGTCTCCTGTCCTGGATCTGCTAGCTTCCTCTCTTCCTCATAACCCAGTCCTATCCCATCCTCTCCCTCCATCTCTCCATCCCTCTCCCAGCTCTCATCGATCAATCACCACCTAAAAAACGCGCACCTTCCTTGTTTGTGTTGGCGGCCGTTTGGCAATTAATTGCCTCCGCCGCAAACACTCCTCGCCGGGCCGCAGGAATCTGCCTTCGAGCGGCAGCAGGCAGTCCAAGGTTCACGGCCCGTGGCGGCGAAATGACTGCTCCTCGGTGTTTCGCCTAATAAAGAGGCTATAAAATAATCATAAAACAACAAAGCACCGCGCTAGCGAGATAAATTGCTCACATTCCACGGATTTCTGTTTTCGCTTTATTGGGAGAGAGGAAGATTGATAGGGTGACCGGTTGATTGAGGAGGAGGGGTACTGTATGGATCGGGAGAGAGGAGCATGGGGAGCGACCGACCGGCCTGGAGGTTGGGGGGAGCTAGAATGACTGAGGATGACGCCGCTTGATGCGTTTACAGACAGCGTCTAGTCTAGTTTGCGTCTCGTTAACTGTGTGCATTAATTAGCCTGGCTACGGAAGGGATGGAATCCATTAAAGCGTCCTCCGCGGGTCAAGCGCCGGATGGCGCCTTGATTCTGGCTTGACTCCTTGGGCAAAGGAAACTTTTGCCTTCAGTTGCACGAAGATTCGTCCGCAATCCGTCACAACGCAATTCGCGCTTTTCTCCCCGCTTTCAAAATTCGAAACGTTTTGGCAGCGAGCGACGGCACCTCCCGTTCGCCATCCCGTCATCTGTATTGTGAGTTTGCGTTTGTATTCTCTCCTTCTAATTTTCTTTGGCTGCGCGGAGATCGGAGCTTAAATTGAGTAGGTAAAGTACAGCTGAAGTGTGCGCGAATGTGGAAAAAAGAGGAAATTTCGATCGCAGCAAAAATAAAATGCTCGTATTTCAGGCGACATTCCACATCAGCTACTCAAATCGGTTCTACGAATTCCCGCTGGACCCCTTGATCAGCGAATCCGAGCAGAAGATGAACCAGTACTGCCAAGTCGCCCAGCAGAAGTTTGAATGCTACCAGGAAGACTGCCGCTTCGAATCGGTTCCTTGGTCCACCGATCGGCACATCTGCAAGGACCATTCTGAAGACTTCCGCCAGGCGATCAGCTGCCTCAAGTAAGTGCATCTTTGATCACTTTGCTTCATCTGAAGCATGTAAAAACGAGGATTTTTCTAATCTCATCCCTGTTCAGTGTGACAAGTCCCGGCGCCCAACGCGAGTGCAACGACGCCTGTACCGTCGGATTCAGCAGAATCCTGGACTCCAAAGCCGAGAACCGCTACATCAACCGCACTGGAATGAGTTCCGACGAGAGGGCGCGCTACATGAACCTGAACCGCCAGTGCCACTTTCAGATTTGCCAGCTGGAATGCCGCGTAAGCCTCTATTAGCCCTATTCTAACCTAACGCCAATCTTGCATTTCAGAAACGCCTGATCGACACCTTCTGCCCGATTCCCGAGCGGCCCCTGGCGCTCTCCGTCATCGAGGGCTACTACTCCGCCGACTACATCGACCAGCTCAGCAAAATGGAGAAATACAACATCGTCCACCTCTTCCCGCGCCTCTGCTCCAGATTACTCCCCGAAGGCGTCCAGTCGGACGTCGAATTCAGCAAACAGGCGAACGAGCGGACACTGAAAAAGTTCAGGAAACTGGCGCAGAAGGCCATCAACTCTATGCTTTAAGGAATCTCTGTAGCTGAATAGTTCAAGTTTTATTTTTTGGTGGACGATATGCGGTATTTGTTATTTTGTTGAAGATTTATTTATTCGTGTGGGGACGGGGGATAAAGTGCATTGTGTGTTCTCCCGACTCTCGCGGATTCCCCTGGATCCTCCCTCGCAAACTTCCCCATTACACCTCACAATGCAGATCAATATTTACTAGAATCACCGACACACATAAACACGACACGAGGAGGAAGAAACCTGAACTTGCTAACCTGAATGGACTCATAGGAACTGGAAAGAGGAGAATACTTAAGGGGAACAGAGCGAAGGATACAGAATGGACAACACACAAAACACCAGCACAACTAATCTATACGCCAATCTAGCTACTCTAAGTGTTTAATAAGACGGCTAGTTTCGGTTAAGATATGTCGCTTTTTGGCTTAAAATGAGGTAAAGGGATAAGGAATACAATCTGAGGTTGGGGGAGAGAGGAGAATCTATATAACGACACTAACGCTAAATGTCATGGACTAGAGTGTGACTAAGGTAGAAATTTGAGGATTTTCTGCGGCCTCGGAGGATTCTCAGGCGCAGATCTTGAAGTTGTAGCAGAGCCGGTCGTACCAGAACTTCTCCATTTCGCCGGCGAATTCGAAGAGTTTCGCGATTTGGAAGTCGTTGACGTGCTTGTCGCAGATCATCTGGAATTAAGAAGATTAGAAGGAGTTCGGAAATGGCGAATTTAGGCGCTGTTGTGGCCACTAGATGAGGAATCTCTAGCATTGTTTTCGAATTACACACAGCCGACGTGGATTTGGATCCCTCTAACACCCTCACCTCAATCTCAGGCAACAGCAGCATAATCTCGCCGAAGCGGATTTCCGGGTTCGCGAGTCCAATGGACACGTAATGCTCCATCAGGCGCTGGCACGCCCACTCGCGGCGCTTCTTCATGATCTCCATTGTTTCCGGCCGCACGAAAACGTGATCTTAAAAGGTGTTATTACGGCTCTGTTTCAGGGCTACGGTAGCTTACTGAGGGGACTCCAGAAGAGAAGCATGTGGAGGGCGACGATCTCGGCGTCGGTGATCTCCAGGCGGACGAAGGGGAGCAGGATTGTGCGCCACAGGCGGTCCAACGTGGGGCGGAAGATGCTGAAACAGGATTCCATCAAACTCTGCCTTGAGAGATGAACTACCGTACCCATATTTGGCCTTGATAGTCACCTCGTCATCGTTGACGCATTCGAGTCCCGTGGCCGAAGGCGGCACGTAGGTGTTGTTCAGCATGACGAAGTTCCCGATCTGGATGTGTTCCTTAAACTTGGACGCGTGGTAGAAGTGGTCCAGGCTGAGTTTCCTGACCGAGTAGCGGCGGAGCAGAGCGGCCTAAAGAGAGTCCCTTAGCTACCGTAACCCAGTTCCATTTCCTTACCCTATCGTTCTCATCGAGGTGCTTGTAGGGGTGCATCTTCTCGATCCAGTAGAGGAGGCCACTCAACTCGACGGTGCTGAGCTTGTCCACGTCGTTGGGGCACATCTTGCGGATCTTCGGCTTTCCTCCGACGGGTTCGCTCAGGAAATCGTCGATGCTGGTCATCGCGAGCTGCATCAAGCGCTGGCTCTCGCCGTAGCTCTGGACGAGACGCTCGAATTCTTCGCCTTCGTCGTTGAGGAGATCTTCGCGGTAGGATCGGTCCTTGCTGGATTCGCCGCTCGCCGAGGTGCTCGGGAGGCTGTGCTCGTAGAAGTCTTCGTTTTCAACGGAACTTGGCGGTTCGTCCTTCATCCACGGCGAAGGGGCTTCCAGGGACGACGGCGAGTGGTTTGCGGCTGAAAAGAGAACTATTGAAACCTTCAGAATCACGAGAAACGCGCTTACAATCATCCAGAGCGCCTCCCTTGGTGCGCTTTGGCTTGCGTCGGTTCTTCTGCGATCCGGTGGGGTCACGGCGAGGCTGGACGGCAGAGATGCTCATCCCGGCCTTGATGCATTTGTTGAAACGGCACGCACGACAGGAACAGCGGACGTCTTCCGTGACATCGCAGTCGTTGGATTTGCGGCAAAAGTAAACCTGGAAAACAACGAAATGAGCAAAATTCAAAAATAACCAAAAAGGTCACAAGATCCCTGGTAAAATTCCACAGTTCGCCCGTCCCAACAAAACGCAAAAACCGTCTCCATCATCTGTTTACGCTCTTTCTTTCCGTCCGTCCACATCACAAACACCTCCAAAAATAACCACGGCCTCCAAAGATCACCGGAACAAAGCACTTAGCAGACTTTCGAAGTACGGAAAGAGTGCGATTTTGCCTGGAAAACACTGTGTTTTGCACAGAACCAGATCGTCAACTTCCTCGTCGACTTTGTCTTCTCGGTTCTTCTCCAAAAGACCCAACCGCTAAACCCTCAAAATCCCAGAACCACTTTGGGACAAAACAAATAAATTGCGGTTATTTTCGGGCTTCTGTTTGCCTGCAAACAAAGCAAACAAGAACCCGAAAAAACGCATCCTATTTTTAATCCAGAGAGGCTTCTTACCTGATTGAAGGTGACGGCTCGGCGGAAGAAGGCGTTGCAGCTGCGGCACGAGATGGCGCCGTAGTGAAGACCATCGGCCTCGGCGTGGCAGATCGCGCAAGGCGTGCCCGCGTAGTCCTGTTTCATGGTGCGCGTAATGGTGGCGGAGGGGAGTTTGGTGGACGGCAGGTTCGGGAATTCCGAAGACCTCCGAGCACCGACAGCCGACGATCCGAGAAGGGGCGAAGGAATCGCGCCTGTGCGAAATGCAGCGGAAGGACTGCAGAGCGGAGGAGGTGCAAGAGGAGGAGGCACGAGGCGGCTGCGGCCTGCGAGCTCAGCCGGAGAAGAGCGGGAAGTGAGCAGAGCACACAGAATGGTTGGTTGCTGGTGCTGGAGGATCGCTCGGTGGCTTGCTTGGCGGTCGACGGCGACAACGCAACGGCAGCGGAAAGGTCGCGTTTCGAGCGTTGCAGGACGCTTTTGATCTCTGAAAACATAGCCTCGCGTCTTAGAGAGGAGTTGGGTGGTTGAATGAATGTTGAATGGTCGCTGGTTGGTTGGTGTGTGTGTTGATCAATCGATAATCGACTCCTCGAAAAACGAAACAACGCGGAGATAAGCAAATGTGGTCGAAGAAAACGAAAGTGCCGCGGAGGTTGTTGCAACTGATCGGACGGGGGCTAAGGGGCGAAGGGAGGGAGGAAAAACGCGGCGGAGATCGGGAAATAAGGAGTGGGGAAAGGGGGACACGTCACGCCCGCGAACGCGAAAACGTGGGTTAGTTCCTTGTAGCGGAAATAAGCAGAAATCGAAGGACGCTACGCGTTTTATCATGACCCACAGGGTCACGTGAAATCAGTTTTGGATGCTCGAGGAACAAAAAACGACTCAATCTTATTAGTTCTTCCAAACTCTCGGTTCTCTGACCCATCTTTCGGCGTCATCTCTGCAAAAGCACTCTCCCACTCTCCTAAATCACACGACTACAATAAAACCACGAGACCTTCGGCGTAGTTGCACCTACTGAAACCTGGTCTCTTCAGCAAACTAGTGCATAACACACGTTCCCATTAATCGTGACCTCCGAGGGCAACTGGAAAAATACGATCGTTTATCCAGGGGAATAAAAGGCCTATGCCCTCTTTGGGTTCAACACTCAGTTTTCAGGTTTAAGAGGCGCAGACTACACTTTGCAGTTCCTCGGAGATCTGCTCTTTTGAAACCTACACCTGCCTACAAAACGGGTGTTCACGGAATCATAGGCCAAGCCGCCCTTCACGTAGGGAACACGGGAACACCTGACCATTAACGACGAAAGCACAGATACAGTGCGATTAAAAGAATGTTTGTTTTGTCCACAGAGCGACGGCGCTAATTAGCAGAATGCAAGAGAAATCTGAGATAAGAATTGTGCGGAAAGACGGAAATGTGTGGTCAGTTGGAACCCGCGAAGGAGACGCGGAAGTAGACGTCGCTTGATGGAATCTAAAGAACCAAGGTTGCGCGACTCGTTTCTTTCCCAGCTACAAATAACGCTAAAACATAGAAAGTGTTGGAGAAGGAAGGGGGAGAGAGAGAGGGGGAGCTACTGTGGCAGCCAGTTCCACGGAAAACGCGGTGTTGTGGGCGTTGCGAAGAGAGCAAACAACAAAATAAGCGATTTGTGTTCTGAATTCCAATGGGAACGTGAGATTATGGGGAGTCAAGAGTCAAAAGACCGAAGTTGCGATTTAAAACGGATTTGGGATCATTGAATTAACTTTCAGAACTCGAATCCTGCCGATCCTCGACCAGTTAAGACGTGGCCAGGCAGTGAACACTTACAGAAAACTGGCAAATAAATACCCTTTCCAGTCCCAAAAACGTGCGAACTACCACAACACACTCAGCCGGTAAACTAAAACAGAGGCCGCGACTACAGTGCCAGAAAGACTCCACGAAGTGCACCTCTCCCAACTACAACCAGCCGAAGTGCGTTCCACGCTCTGGTCATCATCACATCATCTCGTCCACGACCATCTCTTCTTCTCCTCGAGATCGATATTTACCGTTCCTACAAAACAAAAGTACAAAGTGCGTTCGCCCGTCCCAACTCCGACTCGTCCTCGGCTCCGACGTCCCCTCAACCCAAATACAATCACCGTATTCAATCTCCCGACGGCGGCGGCGACGTCTGGACCCCCGGGCGATCGCGTCGAATTCGACCGAAATTCGCGAGACCCAGACCGCGACAAAGTCTCGCAAAGTAGGCAAATCTGTCTGGCTGGAGACATACCTGAAAGCGGCGCGATCAGGTTTCGACTGTTCCCTTACGGAGAGAGTCTGGCGGAGCTGTGTCTGCCCCGGCTACAGACCCGCCTTGAGCCGCGCGCGCGATATCCGCGAGATCCAGACAGGTCGCCGCGGCGCACAGAGAACGTCGCCGCAGCAGTTACGTGGAGACCACCGCGTCCAGACCAGACGGGAGTCTATCCAGCCGGCCGAAAACAACAAAACACACGCGACGTCGCTGGATGATGATCTCTGGTGCTACTGGTTGATTGACCCTCCCGCCACTGTCGTCTGCGACGTCGCCGCCGCGTCTGGAACCGGCGGAAGCAGAAACACCTTCAAACAGGCGCCGCAGAGGAGGTAATCCAGGTGCGAGCGAGAAGCGGAAGGGAGGCGGAGAAGACAAAACAGAGTTAAGCTCCACAGGCTGTTCAGAGATCTCAGGTGTGCTTCGTAGCAGTCGCGACGGGGTTGGTCGGAATCTTTGATTGGAGTTTAAGCGGCGAGACGGCTGGGTCTGGGAGAAGAAGGCGGAAGTTGGCAGTGGAGGCTGGAAACCGGAAATGGAGGAGAGAGTCGAAGGAAATCCGAGGAGTAGTTAGAGAGTAATTCCCGCGAAGCGATTGTGTGATTCAGACTCGAGAGTTCCGGCGAAAATGGAAATGGGAAAACATGGAAAACGGAGTCGAGGGAATCCTAATAAATCCACGATCTTGAGGGTCAAAAATCGGCTTTCCGAAATTTTCAAATAAGGGTCAAAGTATGGCGAAGAAACGCGCTGGCCAGAGGAAGTCGAGCGTGTGTTTTGGCACAAATGCATTTGTAATTAGTCAGACAGACGGGAGATATCTTAGTCTTACCAAGTTCCCAATTCTGAACGTCGAAACCACCAAGCCATCTTCGCAGACGGATCTCTGGCATCGCCTCCCCTCCATTTCCCTCGAAGATCTCTGCCACTGCATCTCCACGTTCCTACGTAACACCAAAAGCTTTCCAATCGCCTTACTGTGTTCATCTTTGACTTGTTTTCCTTAGTTCGTCCCAGAGATCTCTCGACAACGCCTCTTCCCGGTATATCCGCGCGGATCTCTGTTTCTGGCTTGAAAACTCTTCTAAACACCCCGTTCCCACGTCACTGTCGGCTCATTAACACAAAACAAAAGGGGAGCTCAAGTCGGCGAAGATCTTTGACGTGTTTTGCAGGTGTGCCTGACGGTGATCTCTGTTTCTCGACGAGTAGACTAGACGGCACCGACTAGACTAGACGTAATTCAGGTTGTTCACAAAAGGAGCTGCAGAAAACAGGGTGAAGGTAGACAGGAGGAGTTAGTGACCAAACATTAGGAGTTGGAGAGGGGGAAATGGAGTTATGGATGGTCTGCCAAGAGAGAAGGTCTGTTGGAGATTGAGAGATCAACTACAGTGCAAAAGAAAGCAGTTTTCGAAACGAGGAAACGCAAAGAAGGGGAAATTTGCAGAATTAGATGTCGTAGCAGTTAGCCGTAGGCATCTTCAGGACAACTCCAGTCCACTCCTTTGACTACACCACGGAACAACATTAAAATGATGAAAATAGCACTTTCAAACGACTCGGCATTTGGAATACCATTCAAACATTAATTCCACCTATTCCTTGAAGTTCAAATTTCCATTTTCTCGTAAAATCAAACCTCAGCAATCAACCCAATTAAGATCTCCCAGCAGCCTCTCAGCCCGAAGACGCCACTTAGCAAAACTGGGAAATCCGAAACGAACGCGCGCAGAAATCCAAAAGCCCAAACCCCAAAAACCAAGCTAAATGCACCACGCGAACCATGCGGCACCCGGTGTACCACGTGGTTTGGGGCGAAGACAAACGCGAGGAGAGGAGGAACGACGATCGATCGAGAGCGGCTCCTTCTTCCTTCAGCTGTTCCGTGATGCGTGCACGAAGCACCAAAGTACGCTTGGGGTTTGCACATTTCCCGGCGGAGGTATGGGCGAGGAGTCACGTGAGCATAAATTATTCGCGCGCGGGAGATAATTAAAAGTGGTTCACGGAAACGCATTAGGCCTCCCGAGGTGTTGGCAAGCGCTTGCAGCATTGTGGGGTCACGCGGAGTTCGATCGAGCTACTGCAAGAAAGAAGGTTGTGTAGTTGGGCACGCGAGGATAATCGACGATTCGGGAACGTCGGCGTGGGGAGAAGTGGAGTGGACTTGTTTTGGAGCGAATTTGCAGAAATCCAGAAAACCCGGAAGGAAAACCACCACATTTCCTTTGCTGTTCAAACCCGAAACCCGTCGTCTAGTCACCGATCGACCGTTCCTATCCCATCTCGTCTCCTCTCCTCAGTCGTCGTCACATGATCTTAAAAGAAGGAGAAGTACAAGGTCACAATCGTCTAGCCGCTGGCCGAGCACAATCAGATTTTTGTCGAGAGCGATTAAGACCGAAAACAGCCGAGATAACACAAAAACGGCCTGCCAGTTGACAGACGTGGCTGCCAACCGTCAGTCATAACAAGTCATCCCGAAAGAGGATTAACAGAATCGGGCGGCAGCAGAAGAATTTTGTGTTATGCGACGATAACAAGGAAGTTGGTGTTTGATGGATGTGTGTCACGTTTAAGGGTGTCAGTGTGCACAGAGTTGTGTTCTTTTCGTCTCCGCGAAGGCGCAACGAGTGTTTTGTACTCTAATTGGTGTTGGTGCGCTCGGGGCGAAAATCTGCGCTGTCTCAAAAGTTGTTAAGATCAAGGAAGTACTTGGGAGCTAGCCTGCACCGTATCTTTGAACCATTTTAGTAGACTTCAAGCGCTTCACAAAGCAGTGTTTTGCAATGCGTTCGGCCAGATACGGTATCCTGACCTACCGTGTCCGCTTCCTCTTCCGAAACACGAAAACAACGTTTCCATGTCTACGTTTTATAGATCGGCGACGGCGCGAGTCGCGCCTCGCTCCCAACATAATAACAATGGAATTTAGGAGTCAATTATGAAAACACAAGACGCCAATCCGCGCGGAACGGAGATCTTTGGCATTAGCTTATGGCAAAGATCGTGCTAGAGAGAAGCGGAAGGAAGCGAAAACACGGTTGGTCAGTGGAGCTTGAGAGTTCTAAGAGGTTGTTTTTCAGTTTGACAGGAAGTTATTGGAACAAGGAGGGGAGAAGGGCGATTGAAGAGTGGACACGTAGAAACTCGGAAAATACAGTCAGCAAGAGAAGAAAGTTCTAGGTTGATATGAGAATGTGAGAAATGAGATATGAGAAACAAGCAGGAATGGAGGATGGCTCACCTGGTCGTCAAAACATCCTAAACGAAACACTGATTTGGTGCCGATCAGCAGCCAACTGAAGCGTCCAAAACGAATCCAGAACGAATTAATCCGGGAACGCCAGATCTATGCAATGCGAATGCCAACTCACAAATTCAAATTATGGGACAAAAAATAGAAAGATACGGATCTTTTGGTGATTCGTGGTTTAGCGAATCTCATCTTAGAACTGAATCATTTCCAGCCAACTTCAAAACATTTTTCGGACCAAAAGAGTATTTTTAGAACGTTTAAAGCTCGGGTGATTGATCAAAATCAGGAAACCACGTCATCTCTGTCCTCCTGACGAACTGAACGTAATCAATCAAAAGTTGAAACTAGAGCCAAACCTATTTTCGAATTCTCCAAACGGCGCCGATCACTCTCCACATGGACAAAAACAGACTCCGACGTCATCGATTCCGAAAACCAGCCTTTCCTAAAGATTCTCCAAACCAAGAATCGTCACGTTTCGCGACAAAACCGTCGAACAGCACACACAAAAAAGAGATCGATAGCACGGGTCGAGAGAGTGTGTTCTGCTCCGTTGCTGCCAGCCCAGAGCAGAACACAGCAACGAGTGTGACGGACGAAGAGTACATAGTAGTTGCATTCTGCAGATCGATAATCTCCCCTCCCCCCAATCCGTCCGTCCTCTCGCGACACAAACAATTCTCCAGTTCAAAGAGCAGACAACACTAGATTAAAATAATGACTTGTGAAACTACCGCCTACGTAAGAAAACAGCTAGAGAGAAAGCCAGAGATCCGAAGCTTTGGCAAAACAACCGAGGTGATCAGTGGAATAGTGTTTAGGGGGGAAGAAGGGAGACGACGTCTGCAGTCCGTGTGTTTTATTCGGGAAGGAGAAAACAAGTGGGGAAGAAGACACGAAGAAGACGGCGGGACCGAGCAGAAACCAACCTAATCGTAAATTTAGATTGCTGCAGATGTTCAGCTGGCGAAAGAAAAAGAAAAACAGAAAACTTTCAAAGCAGGAAGAGCTGAGATAAACTAATACAAAGATCGAAACCACAAACTTTGTTGAGGTTTCTCAGAACCAATTAATAATGAGATTTATGTAAACATCCGCAAGATTATTCATTTAGGAGTGTGACTCACATGTTTCTGGGATTAACGAGGCATTCGGAGAACACTGAACGTGACTAACATTGTTCCAGAGTTGATTGGATGGAATGTTTCTTATCAAAACGGTTGTTCCCTTATCCGTTCCCCACGGGCGATGACTACGGGTCAGTTCTATACGGTCGCGCCTTCAGCCTTCAAGGAATAAGCGACCCGTATAAACTGCGCTGACCGTGTGGAATTTGTTTGGAGAGACCCCTCGCCACGAAATGGCGGCGACGACGGGAGTCGGCGACGGCGGACGGCGCCCTCCGCGGTAGTAGGCAGCGAAGAATGACGCCGTCGTCAAAGTCCGACGCCGACGATGGACGACGAGCGACGGCCGATGCGCGAGCTCACTAACGGACCCGCTGAAATTCCGTTGCCGTAATCCGCCCGCCGCTGCCGTCGCCGACCGTCGCCCAAGTCGTGAATATTTCAAAGTTACTTCACTCGGCTCACCGACATAATTGGATCAGCCGTCGTCTGTCTGTACATCGAGCAAACGTCTGTACTTCGTCTCGACAGGATACGCAAATTCAGTTCAATTCGCGACTGCCGATGGGTGCGGTCGGGTGATTCGATCCCGGAAGAAGCGGCGGACGCTCAACAACGAAGCAGAGGAGCGGAGGGCGTCAATTAATCAGCTCGGGAGATCTAAGCGGATTCAAACCGGCAATTGCCAGATCTCCGGTTGACGGCGAAAGCGGTGGCGATTCAAGAATGCGGCTGCCAGTGGAGCGCGGTGGTTTCGCTGCGACGACACGACACGAGACGACGACGGCGAACGGCTCTATGTTTGCCCCTCAGCGTGCTGGTCGAATTCAATTTAGCCCAAGACTGTCGCGTGCGGTCAGGTGATTAAGCGAGCGAAAGCGGCGGACTCTCAACGACGGCTGACGGAGCACAGGAGCGCCGGAGGAGGTCAGCGCATGGCGTTAGAGGGAATTCAAACCAGTAAAGCTCTCCGCATTGCGGCGAAAACGACGGCGGCGTCGTCGAAATCGCGGTGATTCGCGAAGTCAGAGAACCGGTCATCCCGTGGCGAGCGAGAGCGCAAAACCACGAAGACGGCGACGAAGCTTCTGCAAGCAGAATCGTCCAAGGCCGGCAGCCGCCAGATGGAATCAAGTGACGGTGCGTCTACCGTAGTTGCCCATCGCTGCCGTCGTTATCCACGCAGCCGCGTTCTTGCAACTACTCAAGGCAGAAAAGCGCATAAAGAAACAAGAAAATTGAGCATGCAAAAGGGTAAATCTTTCATTTTTCATCAATTCAACTGCTGTAAGAATTGGCATCTTCGCTGTCCACATCTTGACAAGCAGACCAACAAATTGACTAATATCGAAAATTTCATCCATTCATAAACGAAACGCACATGGTCTCGGTGGTATCTATAAGGTTGAACAAATATTGGAACCAGGAGTGCTTTAGTGCAATCGAGCACCGAATTAGATATGCTTCATTTGTGATTCAAAGGTTCCTCTTTCCCAAAAGGTCCGACATTTGACAAGACCACGAACATCCTACTGAATTCATCAAAAGCTTGCATTCCAGATTTATATCAGAACACCTTAGGATAGAGCTAGCTACCGTAACCCTAATATCATTCTCCCTAAAACTCCGACTTACCGTAACCCATTTACGTCATCGCCGAGAGGTCCGACTCCCTCCAATCGCTTTTAGCGGCCTGTTGCCAGCGGTTTCTGTCAGCCAAACTATCTCCGGCGCCTAAACAAACGCGAGCCGACGTGAAATCCAAGAAGCATGTTAAAAGCAAAAAGCAAACGAGGTGGCCAAGCTGCGTGCAGGCAGGCAGGCGAGTGGAGGCGGCGGCCTCCAACAGCATGCAACATCGGCGAGACTAAAGGTCGTTGCACTCGGGGGCCTCGGCGGGACGACGACGGCACTTTCGCGTAAAGAGGATTCCGTGAGGGAGGCGGAGCGAAAACATTTTGATCTGCGCCGGGCCGCCGCGGGCGGGCCACGGGTGCTTACGACTAGAGAACACCCACAGAATGCATGGGAAGGCGAAATGTGGAAGACAAGAAAAGAAAGCAGAGGAGGAGAAGAAGAAGTGGGAATGGGGAAAACGTGCAAAATAGCCGATTGGCAAACAAGAGGCCCGGATGGGAGAGAGGCGATGGGAAGAGGATGGGAGACGCCGGGGGGCCAAAGTAACGATCTGGGTCCGGGAAGCTCTTCTTTGAGGTTTTTGGAGTATGGAATTTGTTGCTTTGTACAACTTCAAACAGCTAGAAGCCTAACCGACCTAATCTGGTCTCACGATTACAGGCATCTTCCCCACTTTCACAACCCGTCCAAAAAGTACATCCACCTCAATTTTTCCCATTGCGTCACTATTTGCTCGAAATTACGCGCAGACTTTTCAAGCTCCCCTGGAATAGTCATCTCTATTTGCTCAGGCTCTAACAGCCTACCAGAACCACTTCTCCCACATAGTCAAGCGCATCCCGGACCTAACAAAAAAACTGATCAAACGACGGCCGGTGTGTTTGCCCAAAATACGTCCCCGCCACTCGCATAGTCACCACGCGCCTCGAATTCCATCGGCGTTTCAATCGCATTGCAAAAACGAGGTTCTCTGGGTTGACCCAAATCTGACGCTTTGGGAGCGCAGGTTGCAAATCAAAGAAAGACTCGAAGAGGACCCGCGATCAGCTGTAGGATGGAGAGAATGGCGGGTGCAGGCCAGGTTTAAGACAGATTCCGATTATATCGTGAACGTCCGAAGAAGATCGGGTTCAGATTAAGGCGCAGTGGAATACAGATACAGCACGGTTTTGAAACAAGGAGACGGAATAAGGAGACAGGAAATAAAGGACCATGAGAGACGACAAAAAACGGAAATCACACCGATTCAAAAAGCTCGAATTCACGTGTTCAACCAGTTTTAGAAGTCACCACTGGCGCAGTTAGAGTGATCGACTTCTTGGGTGGCGCCAAGTGGTCGAAAACCATAATGAAATATTCTGCTGCCCGTGATACGCGGTGTACAGGCAAAAGGGCAAAAGTACTAACACCCTCGAATTGCCCTTTGCGTCCTTCGCTCGAGTGACGTTCGAGCGCACTTTTTGCACGAAGAAGGTCAAACTACGTTGAGAAGGAAGTGCAAATAAATTTGGTTGACAATGGAGATATTTGCAGTCGAGAGAGGGTTATTTTAAGAATTCAACGCGCGATCATCAGTTCTTAGAACTGACGATTCAATGGATTTCGGAGTGATGTAAAGATGTCGATTCACGTGAAATCCACAGCGCCAGATTTAAATCCGAAAGATCAAAGGTAAACTAGAGATAACACTAGAGTGACTCTTTCCGTTCTCTAAGGGCATCTTTTTGCATTTGGAAGCGAACAAACACGATAAACACGACGTTAGCAGACTTGGGGACCGAAAGATGGGTTCGAAAAGAATCCGTAAAACTGAAAATTATTTATAGATTTACGAGCTCCCATCCCGAATTTTGCGTCATTATTATCAATGCAGAAGAAAAGTTCATTCTGTCAGAACGGAATTGAAATTTACTTCCTTAGTGGAAGTAGCGACCTTCGCACTTTTGGGCAAAAATCGTTTTTGAGATTCAGCGATTTTTGTTTGCCGAAGAAAACGCAGCAAATCTGTTGTGACAACGGTAATTAAATCGGCCGGCCAACTTCTGACTTTCAGTCTCAGGTATCCATGTTAAGCTTTGTCACGTAAAGCGGCTACCGTATCCGAGCGAAAGATCGCCGAGGCCATTTTCAGCTTGCGTTCTTTACTCTCGGCCACGTGGCGAAATCCCGCGTTGCAATATGATCTTTTGCCTGGGTTACGCAAGCTTCCTGCTAGGAGTATATTGGATTTGGCTGCAGCCACGTTTTCGACTCTAGCACGTAAAGCGTCATCTGCAAAAACCGCGTGGGAATCTATGCGAGAAGAGGGAAGAGGCGGTGGGGGAAGTCAGGCAAAGGGGATTTTGGAGATTTGGACGTCGTCAGAGAAAGGTTCGGACGCTCTGCTGTCTAGGGAATCGGACTTTGGAAGCACAAGGACTGTCGTTGCAAATCACAGGTTTGAACAAGATGCTGGAAACGTGGAGATTAGGCAATGTGAGAAACGACCGACTCGGATCAGCCAACCCGCTCAAAATGATTGAACCCTGTCTCTTCCGATTTGTGTCTGGCATCTACAGACAGGACCTGCCTGATTTAAACTGATTTGGTCGTTACAGCCATTGTCTCCCGTTGTTTCCACGTGCTCCGGTCGGGCCTTGAATCTCTCTCCTGACGTTTTTCTCTTCTACCCTACCGTATCCCCATCCACCTCTCCAATATCCCATAACCAGCTTATCCACGTTCTTTGCTCTTGCGAGTCACGTGCTCCTTGAGCAAATCCCATTTCGCGTCTCAAATCTTTCGTCCCGCATGGCCAAACGCAACCCTTAAGGGCGCTTTTCACGTGGGCCACATGCCGCGACTGAAGATCGCGACAGCCGCAGCGGGAGACTGACGCAATCCGGCCGCTGCTCTCGTCTCGTATCTAGCTTAGTCTTTGGCCGTGCGAAGACCACTTGGTGCAAGTGGAGACGTGAGTTTCGGCGAGAAAAAAAGAGATTGAATGGCGCGCGCCGTCGTGCATGCATAATATCGGATTTCGCCGCTGCCTCCGCCGCCCGCTGCCACGTTGCTAATGTGTAATAATAACGGCGGTTGGCAACATGCCTACTCCGTCTTCCAGCGCTCCCACACTCCCGCCAGCTGGCCGGCCGGCCAGACTGACGTCAGTCTCGCCGGCCGTCTGCCAGACAGCCGAAATTCGGGACGAAGTAAATATTTGGCTCGAGACAATCCGATCTTTACACTCACGCGACCGCCGCAGGGTTTAATAGAGTTTCGCCAGGTGGTAGACAGCTGATGTCGTAAGAACCCAGAATTAGCCAGATTGCTTTTGGGTATCCCAGACTTATTTTGATTAGCTCAAAGATGCGAAATAGAGGATTGCACGTCGCCGCATGTAATCACGAGAATGGCGTAGGCAGACGTGATATCCAAATGGAATATGAGTGGGTGCGGGCATTAGGGGGAGACTACAGCTCTAATCTGGGGAATTGACGCGAAATGTTGGAAGAGACGTTTCATGGGCTACGGGTAAGTAAGAGAATGCTTACTGGAGATGTTGTAAGTTACAGTTTCTACCGTAGTCGAACAGTTGTCGTCTCTGACCTCATACCGTATCATTTTTTGCAGTTTTGGAATTCGATTACACCGGCGAACCAATGACTGCATTTGCACGAAATGCGCCCACGAAGAACGCAAATGATCTATCCGCATCTCAAGTGACGTAATCAACGCCGGGATCAATCTTATTAACAAACTCCGTCATGGCATCTCCGGTGGTTTGCAGTGTCATTCTCTGTGTCGTGTCTTACGGTAGCCGGACTGCCGAACAGCTGAAGAGAAGGAACAGCCGGACAGACTGAAAAATGCGCAGCTTAAACGCGGGAAGCATGTTCAAGAATTGCTAAATTCTGGCTCGATAGCAACGCCAACTCCTAGGACAATCCTCACTGCTGAAGAACACGTGCTGAAGTCTGCTGCTTGTTCCATCTTTCAACATTCCGTTTTTCTTTACTTGAACCATTTTCAACT
>KN166186.1:0-23110 GCA_000757745.1 Steinernema scapterisci
AAGCGATGCTGCAAGGTGGTCGAAAGTGATGTGGTACCGTATGAGAAGTGATGCTTGGATATACATTGGGAGATGGTTTATTCGACTCAGGCGATCCAGAAAATCGTTTGTTCTTGAGCCTTCATCACTGTTGATAAATTGTGCCTTGGGTTAATTGATTAATGCAGAAAAGCCGACTTTTGGAGAAGTCGTTCATCGGGTACTGTCATCGTCACCTGGCAGCTTCATCGCATATTTTCTTAGGTTTGCTTCGAATCCGACCTGCGCGGTGTCCAGCCCAGAAATTCGAAGTTTCTACCTCGCATGAAATTGCCAAAAATCAGTGCGAACGTGCGATTTTTCTATTGTAGTTTCTTGGAAATCTCTTGGAAATACCGAAAATTGCGAAAGAACGCGTTTGTTTGTCCGTCGATCCAGCGGGTTGCCCCAACTGGCTGGATCTTGGTTTTGGCGCGTTTTCGGTGCGTTCAAACTGCAGAGAACATGTGGGAACTGAAAATCTATTCTGCGCGTTCGCGATTTTCTGTGATTTTCCAGGATTTTTCGTGGCTTCGTGTTGCTGGGGACCGACTGACCGCTGCTCCGCGCCGGACAGAATGAACGAGTCCGGCACCCCCGACTTGCACAAGACGGCCCCTGAGGTCTACAGACAAGTCTGGTCGTGGCTGCTAGAGGCACGGGCTTCATTGTGTTCGGATGAGTTGCGCGTGACCGTCGTTGCGTCGTATTATCCCAGCTTCCTCCATCCTAAGAGCTCCGCTTTAATTCAGGTTCGCTTACATTAAATGCCGGCATGACGTCCTTCAACGACACCAAGGCCGGAATGTCCGGCTTGGACAAGGTTTGTGCGTCTTTTCCCTGGCATTCTTATCGCGATTTTTAGGAGAAAATCCAGAAGATCATCTCCGAAAACACCAGCGCGAACTACGAGCAGCATTCGCAGAAGCAGAAGGAGCGAATTCAACAGCGGATCGACAACAACAACGCGATGCTCGCGAAATTCTCCGAACAGCAGTTGGCGCATGCCGAAATGGAGGTAAGTGTGGAAATCGGGTTCCGAGTTTTATCCCTAAACTACAGATGGACATCTACATGGAAGAACTCGAAATGATCCGAACGTCGGATCGAACGATGGTCCACGTCGACATGGACGCTTTCTTCGCGGCCGTGGAGATGCTGGAGGCGCCTGAATTGAGGGACGTGCCTATGGCCGTCGGAGGAAGTGACATGCTGGTAGGATTTTTGAGTGTAACTCTGTGATCTTAGAATGAATGATTTAGAGCACGTCGAACTACGCCGCTCGCAAGTTCGGAGTCCGAGCTGGCATGCCAGGATTCATAGGCAAGAAGCTCTGCCCGCAACTGAAGATCGTCTCAACGAATTACCGGAAATACACAGCGAAGTCCAAGGTCACTATTCCCTTCCTCTTATTCCTGAAATGTATCTTTTTATGTTTACAGGAAGCGCAAAGCGTCTTCCTCGAATACGACCCAAACCTACGAATGGGAAGCCTCGACGAAGCGTACATGGATTTCACCGAGTACCTCAAGAAGCGCACCGAGCCAGGTAATTCAGTCCCTAAATTCCAAAGTTATACATATTTCTGTAGTTACTCACAAACGGATCCGATATAAGGGCGACTGCATTTGTGCCCTGCCGCGGGCCCCAGTTACGATGGACGAAGAAATCGACCCTTCCTGCGTTCTTATGGATGCCGTCTGCTTAAAATGCCGCAAAACGAGGATCATCGTTGAGGACAGCGTCACGTTTGGATGTGATGCCGAAGACGTAAGCTTTCCTAACCTTAAATAACTGTGCTAATTAAGCAATGGTTAAGGTTGTGAACGAGATGCGTTTCCGCGTTGAGCAGAAGACCGGATTGACCTGCAGCGCAGGTTTGTATCTATAGATTTTGTCGGCTTACCTGATAGTCTAGCGTTTAGGAATCGCAACAAACTGGCGATTGGCGAAGATTGGGTCGGATATGAATAAGCCCAATGGCCAGTACTGTGTCAGCCGGGACAGGGAAGGCATCATCATGTTTATGGAAGACCTACCAATTCGAAAGGTAATTCTTCCTTGGCTAACTGGTATTGACTATTACTAAATTCCAGGTTCCCGGGATTGGCGGCGTCTCCGAAGCCATACTGAAAGGCTTAGGAATCGAGAAATGCGGAGATATGATCACGAAACGTGCCCAACTCCGTCTCTTGTTCACGGACACCTCGTGGACCTGGTATCTCCGCGTAGCGCTAGGCATCGACGGCGACTTCTCGGAAAGCAACGAAGATAGTAAGTTCCTCTCTTCCAGAGGGAATCTAAAATTTGATTTCAAGGCTCACGCAAAAGCATCAGCGTCGAGCATACCTTCAGTCCCTGTAGCAATGTTGGAGAACTGCTGGGAATCGTGAAAGATCTCTGCGAGGAGCTGATCGCAACTCTACCAAAGAAGGAAATCGTCGGAGGCAGATGCGCGACCCTGAAAGTCAAATTCGCCTCCTTCGACGTCATCACGCGTTCTGTGAGCGTCGACTACGTTGTGAAGACGGCGGATCAGCTGATGGCGGTTCTGCAGAACGTTCTGAAGAAGGAGTGCGACGGCAAGAAAGGAGTCCGACTGCTGGGCGTCCGCCTTTCGAAGTTGCAGACCCTCGCCGATGCCAGGAATCCAGCCGAAGCGGCGACGCAGCGATCGCTGAACGACTTCTTCAAAAAGAAGGCTCAAAATCCTGCGGAAGATTCTGGAACGGTGAAGAAGGAACCAGATAGCGACGAGCTTCAAGTGCTCGAAAACGATCAAGGCCCGTCCGAGAGTTCCATAGGACCTTGTCCTATCTGTGGCAAGCAGCTCAACACCCTCAACAGCAAGCTTGTCAACCGCCACATCGACGAATGCCTGAACGGTTCTGCTGCTCAAAAGGATCCTGGAAGCCGAAAACGAAAGAACTTTGATCCCAACGAACCGGGTCCATCGAAGAGGGCGCCACCAATGGAACTTGAAAACGGAACCGCGAAGACGGATGAAGAATCCGACTTCATAGAAATCATCGAAGACGAGCCCGGACCGTCCACGAGCGCTGCGAGCGGAGGAGATCAGCCGTCAACCAGCAGCAAGGTGCTTCTGCTATCCAGGTGCCCCATCTGTGCGAAGACGCTTCCTTCCAACAACGGACGACTCAACCAGCACATCGACGAGTGCTTAAGCAAGCCCGTCCTCAAGGAGCTGCATGACAACGGCGCACCAAGAACTTGGGACAAGCCGAAACCACTAGTGAAGACACCGAAGCCATCGAAACCTTCGGATTCGAAGAAGAAGCCGACGAAAGCGGAAACGATGACCATCGACTACCACTTGAAAAAATTGTTTGAAAAACAGAATCAGAGTTAGATTTTAGATTTCGGTGCATTGTGCGAAACGGGTGTTACAGACTTATACTAGCCAATAAAAGATTTCTCGATGCTTCTGTTTAAAGTTCCCAGCTATTAAGAACAATTTATTTTCTCCTAAGTGGTTTGATCGAAAATATGGTGAAACTGTCAAAGTAAACAAAGCACAACTGAATGCGCACAAATATATATAGCTGTAAAGCGGAAAATAACTAAACCCGATTGATACCCGTAGGCAGCGAGGAGAGGAGAATCCGGGTCAACGGCTCATGAACCTACGGGCTGGCTCGTTGACTGCCAGTGAAGCGAAGCACTGGGTGACGAGGGACTCCGGAGTTGGCTGGTCGCTGATGGGAAGCTCGGCCATTTCTTCGCAGAGCTTGTCGCAGAGGCGCTCGGCGCTGAAGCCTGCAATCGGAAGAGAGTGATTACGGTATTAGGGTTAGAATTACTTACTTGGCGTAAAGGATTGTTCTGTATTGGACGGATCGGTCATGGTGAGGGACTCATCATCTTCCTCATTGAGGTTGGACACGTCGGTCCAAACACCATTGGCCATGGCCTCGCCTGAGCCAGAAGCACTGGCAACGCCGCTATCCCTGCGTTCATCCTCCTCGGCGGCTTCAGGAATCGGTTCAAGTTCCAGATATCCTGAAGTCTGTGGGTTGTACCCGCCGAGAGCTGCGAAGGCCGGAGTCGTACGACGGCGATCTGAGGATAAACACTTGGGTGACCGACGTGCCAACAAAGAATTACCCCGACAGAGTCGGCTTGAAGTGCCCGTCGCGGGCGGAGTTCGCTTCATGGAAGTCGTTTTCTTGACTTTGAAAATGTTGGGCCGCTCAATGTCGATGGCACAGATGCCCTAAAATGGTGTCGTTAATATCCGTTTCAGATAAATCAGGGTAACTTACGAAGCGGCCAAATTCAGCACGGGAGCGGACAAACGTGTACGTGGGACTCCTGGAACGACGGGACATCTGGTGCCTGTGATGGTGGTGATGATGATGAGCCTTCTCCGACATCGTTCGGGTGTGGACGTTGAAGACAGGAGGAATGTAGCTGCGCTAAAAACGAGGAATCATAATCACAAGTCATAAACACGCGTTTCCCGTTCCAAAGCCCTTTGACAAGGAAAAACCCTAGGAACCGGTCTTAGAACAGCAGCAAAATTGACTTTCAGGAATCTGGCGCCGACTCTGGGTCAAAACAGGTTTTGATTGCGTAAGAATTTTAGAAATCCAGGAGACCAAAATATGCGCTTTTCCCGATCCAACTGATTGTTGGATTAGAAGATTGACCTAAAACCTCGTCCCCTAACGTTAGCACTTCAATCTCCATCCGACGAACATCATCGACCCGCGTCATTTCGACGTCAAAACTGGTAAACAGAGCTCCAAAATTAGAGTTAAAAACAACGTACCACTTGACAGGCGGCGAAGTGAACTTCAATCCATCGATCCACGACCTCCTTGTGAAGAGCGGCGTTCATGGATTTTGACGCGGCTTCGGAATTCTCGGCGAGCGCCATTTGGGTGGGCGACGAATCTTGGAAACCGTCGAGGTCCACGTTGTCCTGGAAAAAGAGGATTAGAGAGGGAGCGCCCAAAACACGAAACAAACCATCATGGTGTGGAGGGAAGGGGTTGTTTCGTGATATCCGCTTCCGATGGGAGCGGAGGACGATGAGTTCATCGTCAGCGCTAACCTGAAAAAAAAACGGTCGTTAGGGCAAAGAACAAAGGGAGGAGTCGCAGAGGGAACGCACAAAAACACGACCGGCCGGCAGAAATGGGAACCGCGAAATGAAAACCTGGGTCGAGGATCATGGCCAGACTGAAAAATCAGACAGTCTCCGGGAAGACTGTCTGGCAGCTACTTCACAGGCCATTTCCAGTCTCACGAATCGCGATTAGCGGCTGCTTTTTTCAGCCGAAATCTGGACTTTTACGCGTTTTCGATGTCGATTATCCACCCGTTTGCATGTTTTCGGAAACAAAATTGCGTTTTGGGAAACGCGATAATCGTGCACCCACGACCCATTTTGCAGCTCTCTTCGTTGGCGCCGAAAATCAGGAACATTTCGAAAATTCAACGCGACCGAACGTCGCCCGTTTTCTGCTTCACAAGAGCTGGTCCCTAATTTCAAACGGATCATCCAAAGACCGCGTGGATCGGAAGTCCAGCAGAAACATCAAAATGAAGCTCGTAATTTGGCTAATTACCGACATGCGGAGCCATGTATTATGCGCATTCAGACACGCGCTGTCTCAAATCTAATTTGATAATTAGCTCATTCCGCAAACCCGATAAGGCCGAAATGAGTTTCGAAAGATCGTCAGACGTCTCGACATTCATCTTGTTCCAAATGAGACATTCGAAAATCACGAATTTCACGGGGTGCGACTGCACCAACCGGTAAACTGTCTTAACAGGGTCAAAGTGAAATTCCTTATCAGACAGAGTGCACGTCTAGTTCAGACTATTAGTGTCTCGAATGCGACTTGAAAGTCAACCTGGAGATCGGACACCGCACGTACGCACCCACCGGTAAACAAATTGGTACAGGTCAAAGTGAAACCGGGACTAGACAAGTTACAATTGAGTTCAGCCAATTATCTCGTTCCAGACATAACCAGACTATATCACTGACCAATTAGACACATTTGAACCCCATCATTAGCCCCCGATTTCACACCCTAAAATCACTTTCCGCAACCCCAAAACTGACCTAAAAGCGAACGCCGCGCCGTGAAAAAACACAAAAGGAACGCTTTAGAAAACGTGCGAGCGATAAGATAAGCGAGACGGGGGAAGCGCGGCGATTACCTTTGGGCAGGCGGCTGGTGTAGTTGTTCCCAAGGCGACGGCGAGAAGAAGACGTGAATCGTGTGGCTACTAGAGGAGGTCGACGCCACAGAAGAGTCGCTTGGGGAAGATTCGTGGCCGAAAGCGGCTGCGGCGGAGGAGGAATCAAGGCGACTGTTGCTGGGAGTGGTGGTGCAGTCCATCGGCGGTGCAGGCAGCTGCAGTCAAAGCATAACACACAGAGGCAATGTGGGAACGGGAGGAGCGGAGGGGAGTACGATATGCTGCAGCAGCCGCAGCGGGGAGTCAGCCGATAAAAGCGAATCTGGAATTAGAGGCAGCGGCAATAGCAGCGCCGGAGAGGAGCAGAAGAAGAGTTTATTACTTTCGTTCGGCGTGCGCGAATCAAAACAACGACGTGCAAACGGCGGCCGGCGGCGGATGTGACGATGTTTTGACGCTCTGAGTGACCGACGTTCCCTGAAGGTCCTGAAACGACGTGAGCGTGTGAACAAGACTGACCGCTGGCGGTGCAGCCAGCTGATACGAGCGGAGTGCAAGCCGGGCAAACAGAGAAGAGTTCGAGGCGCTCGAGCACACGCCGCTTGCATCAGATCTTGCCTGTGCGCGTGACTAGCCGCGAGGAAAATCGCGATCGATGCGCCTCCGCCGACAACGACGTTGCGAAGTCGGAGCAGTGGAGGAGGTGACCAGAGATCAAGCACGCCGTGACCTCGATTCGGACAAAGATAGACGCGGATGGTGGCTGGTCTATTATGCTCGTGGGAGGCCCCGAACGCCGCTTAGCGAGAGAGGGGCTTTTATGGAGAGGAGGGTACGGTAATCGATGGAGGACGAGAGGCAGTGTTTACAACTTGCTGTTTACGCGTTTGACATTTGTGAGGAACGGGAGTTCGGGAAATCTGGGTGTTAAGTAAGGGTCAGAGGAGAGTGTTTGCGAGGGATTACGAAGGAAAGGAACGCGGAGCTTCGGAGGGAACCTGGCTTGGAAGGAAAGGGAAACTGTCACTGGAAGAGATCTAGCCTCAAATTGCTTCCCTGCCAACTACCCAATAACATGATTATCGGTGCGTTAGAACCCAGAAACCAATGATCAAATACTAACGATTCAAACACTCAAGGCGGACATGTTCGGAGAGGTACTTTATCACAATTCCAGAGATCCGGAAAATCTAAGCAGGTGCAGGTGCAAAACAGCAAAAATGAGCAAGTGGATTGATGTTTTGTTGGAGCTGTGATTCTGCGGTGATTCGATTGATGATTCAACTCGGCGGTTGAAAACAAAAGGGCAAAGATCTTGACATCACCAAATCTTGAACATCACTCAAAGTCCAACCTAAAAATGCACGTGTACAAGCTAAAATTACGTTATACCACACGGCTTAAACTAAAGAGATCCATTCTAATTGCACCGGAATTAGATAAAATTCCGGTTGTACTTCTTAACACATCATGGAAATGACCCCCTAGTTCTAAGCCTCAGCATATCCAATCCCTGGCCTCTGGCCTTTCCCTCACATTCATCATCCAAGTTCTTTACTTCCGGCACATTTCCTAATAAGAACCAAAATTGCTGAACCCTGGAAATTCCCTTCCTTCATTTACCCAATTCCTCGTCATTTCACGCCCCTTAATCTTTATGAGTGGAGAAAGACTCCATCCTCCGCTCTGAGTTCTACTTATCAAACCGAACTAAACAAACAACCCTAAGGCCATCTCGCCCCTCCTGCAGGGGGCAAAACAGATCTGCTATTTTCGCCTTCGTTTGAATAGTGATTAGAAGCAAAAGTCGGTGTTTACCGAAACGAGCAGCGTCCTTGACTCAACGCCGAACACTTCTTGTTTTCTGCGAGAGCTGGAAAATAGCATCTGCTTGGAATTTTGTGTTTTTCTTGATTCTTGGCTATTTTGGTCACTCGTGGTGGTGCTGGGAGCTCTCAATCTGGGAATACTTTGGCTTGTCGGAAGCTGAGAAATAGTAGAGTAAAGACTTTGAGGGTCACTTTCCACCTGCTTCGGGACCAGATCGAAAACATCGCGATTGCAACAGAGTAAATATTTTTGTGATATTAGAAATTAGGTATTTAAGATCAGCATCATGACATTTGTTCTGTTTTCGATTTGGTTGGCTGCTCACGAGAGTGTCGTCAGCCTTTAAGGTTTGTTTGCAATATGAATCAGATTTACAGAAAACGCTTGTTGACGGGTTGACGGGATTTTATAAATTTTGACTTTTTGATGTTTAGGAAGCGTTTTTGATTACGGGAGTGGAAGATTCGTACTGAGAGGGAGGGTCGAACAGTGGAATTCGGCGAACTACGCAAATTACCACGCGACCTTAAAAGGTTGGCGGAGACTGCTTGAGAACTTTAATGCAGAGAGCAGAACTAATCTTTGTAGAATTGCACTCTTTGAATGAGATTTCGAGCACAGAATTCTTGTTTCAAACGTGCTTCAGATCTGTGATCTAGCTTGTCATTCATGTTTGTTAGGCTAACACGACTCGTTTTCAGTGCCGGCCTAACCATAGATTTGAGTTATGATCGTCGTGTCGTCAAAGTTTATGTTTTTCGAGCAATTTTCGTAGCATTTCGTATGGTTTTAATCGGCATTTTTGTTTATTGAAACATTATCTGTTACGTTAGAATCGTAAAAGGGCTTTCAAGCTGCTTGTTTTTGCCGAAGGTTATTTTCTGGACAGCTCTGCAAAGATGCTTATTTGACCGTTTCTTGGTGTTTTAAGATGCTGTAATAGCTCCTTGCATTGGGCGGACTAGGTTCGCGATTGGGTTTGCCGTCTGGTGTCCCAAACGGAAAGATTAAGGGTTCTTGGGCTAGTAAATCTGTGTATTGCTTCGCGGCTATTGAGCTCTTTTTTCTATTCTCTGTAGGTACGTATTCCCACGCCTCTGCGCCAGCAGACTTAGGCAAATATGTTCTTACTGACTGAGTTCATCGATCACAGCTTGGGAGTTGAAACCTGCAAATTCCTGTCATTAAAAGTCGCCCCCGCTGTTTTAGGAATTTTTACGCTTGATTTCCTTTCGCCTCCACCCATTTCAGTGACCTTGCGAGCGCAGATCTGTGGTTTCATATTGATTAAAACACATGAAACCTTAGCAGACTGAAGTTCGCCTAAAGTACTCGGAATCACCCGGAACGGATAAAAGGTAAATCTATTCCGACCATGCTGCCAGCAGCTGCAAGGACACTTGGATCCAAGCAGGAGCGACCGACAGCTGGTCAGAAGAATCGTTACATTTTTGCGTGTTCGAAGGCCTCCTGCATTTCGATCTAGATGACATCCGTGAAGCATCCACGATCCGCGGTGGCGATGGCGAATTTGAGAGATTCTCGCAACGCTTCGGAAACGGACAAACGACCGAAGAACGGCGTAATTCTTCTCCCCTCTCGCTCGCCATTTCGCGTGCGTTTTTCGCGAAGACGCCGTGACTTCTAAGCGACGTGAAATTCACGATTTCTCACCGCGGAACGCGAATTTGTGATCTCATCCGATCCCATGCCATCTGCGCTGGTCCTTAGCCTAAAGATCAAAGGCAGTCTTGTGCTCATTTCCCTTATTTTCCCATCACCCCTGCAAACGTGTAGTCCGTAAAATGCGCTCTGGTCGCTTCTTTCAATCCCTCTAGATTCGCGCCTTGCAACTCGAGTTCTAAAATTAGCTTTTTACCACGGTCTGCTCCATAATTCGATTGAAACGTTCCGTGAAATTGGATTTTTGGTCCGCTTAATCATGTCGAGAGTCAGGTGTTTCGGTTCGGAATCCTCCGAGATTCTTTACATCCAAATCCTCGACCAATCTCTGCTAACTACAGCCATGTCCGATGATCCTCGAGAACGTGGGAACGCTGACGAGCTCAGGTTGTTGACCAGTGGCCTTTCTTTCGTCCGCTACGAGAAAGATTCTAATTGAATTAGAATTATTCCGCGTGGAACGCGCGTCTTAACTTTATTGCCATCTTAATGGGCTTCGAGTTAATCGCGCTTCTTAAAACGTTTATTTTCAGGTTTGATGGAAACCACGGCGACTCCGCCAGCACCGACTTCAAGACCGGAACTCGTGGCCCCGGCGATGATCTGGGCCACGTTCCTGATGTCCGTCTTCGGGATCGTCGGGAACGCGCTGATCGTCCTGGCCACGATCAGTTCCAAGCAGCTGCAGACAAGATGCAATATCCTGATTACGATATTGGCCATCACGGATTGCGTCATTTGTGTGTACTTGGTGAGTTCTCATATCCTGAGTTTCGGGAGATTAAGACGTCCTTCTATTCCAGGCCCAACTCCGGATCTACATGTTCTCCCACTACTACCACATCCCAAACGACGTTTGCTTCTGGTCTTCAATCCACGGGATCTTCGCGCTGAATTTCCAAGCCGCCATGGGTCTAACGTTGGGCTTAGATCGGTTCGCAGCGGTCACATTTCCCTTCAAGTAAGAACTAAAGACCGGATTCCGAAAATAGCGTTGATTTGTTGTGCATGGGGAATGATGTTTTCGGAAAGAGGGAGCAGGTGGGAGCAAATGGATAAGGAGAGATTGGATTGAAGGCTGGGGATTTTATGCCAATGGTTTAAGTGACACGCGGGGGTACAATTAGGCGTGTTTTAGATGGTTAGTTGGGTCGGGAAGAGTTCGGAGATTGAGGTGGGAAAATGCAGCTTTCAAACTGAAATTTCGCGAGCGATGAAATGCCCAAACGCTGGATTTTGAAGGTTCTTAACTTCCCTATGTTCAGGTACAAATCCCTGGAAGCGAGGCAATACATCATCTCCATGCTGATCCCAGCCTTCATCTTCGCCATCCTCTTCACCGCCATCGGCGCTTCAGCCGTGGACCACAACGAGCTCGTCCCCTTCTGCCTACCTCCCACAGCCTACAACGGAAAGGCCAGAATGATCTGGATCTCAGCCAACATCCTTATCGTCATCCTGGTCATCTTCGTCTACAGCGTCGCCCAATTCAAGGTCTACCGTATGAAGAAAACTGCGATCGCCAGTTCACGTGAGTCCTTTGAATCTGAAGCCTAGAAATCCCTAATCCGTCTTTTCAGTGGTCGGCAGGGAGTCCGTGAACGTCCTCCGAATGCAGCGTCTCCTCACCTCACTCACCATAATTGTCCTCATCTACTCGGCGACCTGGGCGGTTACGGTAGTGTTCCTAATAATCTCTCAGGTAAACCGGCGCTCGTTTAGATCACTGTGCAAGGGCTTCTTCAGGTTTGGGCGAAAGGGAAGCCGATCTACCACGTCATCGAGCAACAACTCGGCTGGCTGGTCATCATCAACGCATCCAGCGCGTTTCCGGTCTACATGTGGAGAGCAGCGGAGTATCGCCGCGCCGTTCTAAGGCTGATGCCGTTCTCCGAGTACTACGTGGAACCGACGCCTCAATTCACGATTGCAGTGAAGCCGAAGCCGAGAGATTTGGAGAAGGCGCCGGCCGGGAACACCGGAACGTCGAGCAAGCAGGCGAGGAGAAGCACGTTGGGCAGCAGCTTGGTCGAGTTGAGGGTCGGGTCTTAAGAGAGTTGTGATAGGTGTAGAATAGAGGGTAATAAATGTACATATCGAATGGAGCTTTTGTGTCCACAAGTTCATACTTGTGCTTTAAAGGACAAACGCGGAAAAACAATTTTTACGACTTCGCGTTTTTGCAGAACGTTTTTTAGGTGAGTGCAGGCTGCAAATGGCTCTTTAGATCTCTTTGAAATTCATGTCATTTGTGCTCTTTCTTAGCGTTCCTTTCCCTTGTTTGTTTACCTTTTTCCTAATGCCAAAAACCCGAAACCAGCTCCCCCTTAATGAAACCCTTTTCTGTCCCTTCGGCCGCTAATTGCACTCGACCAACTCTCCACCAACTTCTTCTCCTTCTTCCCTCGTCGGCTGCCTCGTTGCCATCCTCTCCTTCCCCTCCTAGGCTCCTCCATTAGCCCTCGGCGGTCTCACGCCGTCTTCCACCGGCGCCTCGGCGCCCCCAGCAGCGACAGCAAGCCGAACGCGTGCGCCGAGGGGCGTCAAGGGCTCCTCCGCGCCGTCGCCGTCTTTGTGCCGCTGCTGGCCGGCTGGCGGCGGAGAGCTGCGCGTCGTTCGCTCCTCTCCCGGCTTCGCTCGCCCCTCGTGGATCCATCTTTCCCCTCCTCCTCCTCCTCTCCCTTCCTAATCGATATCACCGGCGCGACGTTGCGAAATACAACACAAACAGCGTTGTTTTCTTATCGATCGCTTTGTTTACCGGTTCTGGACTCCTTTTTCGGTCGTCCTCGGCGGCGGCGGCTTCGCTGCCGCGGACGGCAAAAGTGTGACCAGCACGACGTCGCCGACAAGCGGCGAGCGGACGCGCGTGCGAGCCGGAGAGCTATCGAGAGGCGCTATCGGCGCGTTTCGGGTCGTCGTGATTCGGCGGCCTCCGCAAAAGGTGCGAAGGAGGCCGCCTCGAGCTCCGCTATCTTCCTCTCCGTGCCCGCTCCCCCTGAACCCAAACCTGTATTCGGTGCTCGGGTCTCCGATTCGGTCTCTACAGCCTCTCCAAACATTGCAACTTTGGTCTTTCTTGTTTGCTTGTTTTTTCGGGGGTTCAGGGGATCGAATTTCAAGGGTTCCTCTAAAATATAGGCATAGAAACGTTGCTTTTTGAAGTAATCTTGGAAGCGATTGGAAGGGGATTGCTTGACTCCGGGAGCGTTGATGTTATTGCAGAGATTATTTGTGTGTGCGGAAGATATTTATTTCTTCGGAGGTTGTTTGAGATCGGTGTTTTGGCCACAAACCGGAGATTTGAAGGGTCAGAGAGAGAGAGGAAGTGAATCATCCCTTTCCAGGCGCCTCTATTGCCCCGACTTAAAGTCGCTTAGAATCACGATTCAGGGTTCGTTTAGTGACTCAAAGACCATTCTAAACCATTTTTCTGAATTGGTTTAACCTCTTTCTTGTCCCGGATGTCAAAACGAAGCTCTTAAGACGTCAGATCCCCTTTCCCCTTAGCTCCAAATCCGGACAAAGATCATCCACCTCGGGATAAATAAGGTCTCTTCATTCTCTAATCTGCAAATCCGCTCCACAAAACCTCATTCATGCAAACGCGACGTAAACAGAGTCCACGACTTCTAATCTTTGGTTACCATGGGCGACGGCGACGACAAAAATTTCTCCCGTCGTCGATCTCGTCGCACAAACTCTCCCGGTGGCGCCCGGAGGACGATGACGAGTTCTTTTGTTCCTAAGGGGACACGGAGAATTGACGACCGAGTTGACGCTGATAAGGAAAAACCGGAATCAGTTGGCTTTTTTCGATGGGTGGTCGGGGTTTTGGGGTCAGTTGTTGGATCTGTGCAAGCCTAGCATGGCTCGAGTTTCCGCTTTGGTATCAGATCTAAGGATAAGATCAACTTCCGCTTGTCCCGACCCTCCAATTAACTCCTCATCCTTCTTCGCACCCTATCCACATCTGATCTCTGACCCTTAACTGACTCACCGTGTAACAACCGCTCGCGTAAACATCGGAAGCTACTGGGAAACCTCGTCTGTTGACCTCTCTTGTCAACGACGGGCAGCCCAATTAGTGCCTCTTAAACCCACCGAGAAACGATCAATCGTTGCGCCGACGTTGCTAAGCGGATGCGCGAGGGCCGCCGCCGGTGGTTTTGGGAGAGTGGCGAATGTGTGGTTTGGCGGTGCTGTTCGTGTCCGTGATCGCGCGATTTCTCGAACTTTCCGCGTTACTTTGAGATTTCCAAGCTAATCCATGCTCTCATTCCAGAATTCGCTCTCAACCATGGAGAGCCTCAAAACAAAAATCGTGGAAAACATCGTGGAACTGATCCCGGCGGACACCCTTCCTCTGCTCGTTCCCCTTGACTCCAACTGGGGCGTCGTCGCTTCCAAACGCCTAAATTCTTATGTTTGCGGCCAAGTGGTGATCGTGATCCAAGGCCAGAAAGTCCAGATCTCCGGCATGCGCTCCCACGTGCTCACCTGCGAGGCGCAGCCCTGGAACGGAATCGCCGACTTCACCAGCGAGGACCTCGAACAAACGACGATCTCCTCGATCGTGATCACCGGAAACACCGCCGACGCGCCGCAGCTGAATCTCTGCGCTTACGCGTACGATCGGAGTCTCCAAGACGCCGCTTTCCGCACGGGGCTCCTGAAGTTCCTCCGCTCGTGCCGGATTGCGACAAACGCGGAAATCCGCATCGAGGAACTAAACCACGACGTTGGAAGGATGCTGACAGAGGCGATCCGGTCCGGGTTCCAGCGGGTCTTCGTCCGAAAACTGAACTTCGATCTGCACCTTTTCTTCGACCGCATGCTCAAGTCTTCCCATCTCGCCACCGTCGTGATCTCACACAGTTCTTCTCAGAACTACCTGACCATCCTCCTCAAGTACCGCAAGAAGAACCTCAACTACATCGTCTTCGAGGAGCCCACGATCAACACCCACTTCGTCCGAGATGTCCTCAACTGGTGGTCCAACTGCCCCCAGATTCCACAGCCCATCCGCATCAAATTCCTCGCGCCCGAGATGTACAAGTTCCAGGGCTTCTTCTCAAACATGACCCTCGCCAAGCGCTTCTTCAATCAGCCTTCCGAGGGCGCCTGTTTCGTGTTCGACCACCCAACTGAGCACAAAGGAGGCCGTCCGCTCTCCACGGTGGCTTGTCTTCGGAGAACCGAGCTGGAGATGAAGCTGACGTGTATTCCGGGACTTTAGGTGCGCGGGAAGAAGGCGAGAACCTGGAAATCAAGATTTCCGGTCTTTGGACAGCGAATATATGTGTAAATACTTGTATGGGTATTCTGTTATCTGTGCGAAAGTAAATATTAAGGATTGAATCTAGTTGCAAGACGCACAGAATCGGGAAAACGTCGAAAATTCACACATTTTGGTTTTCAGATTGCGTCGCCTTATCGAGTAAACAGGCATAAATGCCTCCTCTGCCCTGACAAGGGTTCTCTCAGCAATCCATGGAGTCCATCCCCTTCTGTTTCGCCAGATCCGTCGTCGACCACATACCCAGATCCACGTCTTATCTAAGGGAATGGGAAGAACTAAGAAAAGTCAACAGCTTGAACTCCCTTCTCTGGGAAGCGGCGGTCATGAGCATGTACGAGAACGGGAATTTGGATAGAAGACGATTTCATCGAGTTCGTCAAGTCATGGTCGCGTATAATGACGATGGAACTTGTTGCTACTTTGTTGCACTTGATTCAGAAACTAAAGCGGTCTTTAAAAGCGCTAAGAACCTTCTAAAGATAAAGAACCTGCTGCCAGGTGGAGAACTAATCATTCGACCGAATTCCATGGAGCGAAAGAATTCGATAAATGCGGATAAGTTTGTGCATGAGTTTATGATTCCGCTAGGGATCAGTCGAGTTCAATGTTGTCTTTACGAGGAAAGCGAGTTCCTCAACAACGTTATGAAAGCTCTGGGAAAGGCGAAATATAGTTTGACCAGTTTCCTGCAAGTGAAAGCGCCCGTTTACAGGCTCGGGATTTCGGAAAGTACTTGATTTGATCTTGCGAATAAACGATTTGTTGATGTTTCAATTGCAAAGCAGGCTCTGCGTAGGAAAAGACCCCTTGGAGTTTATCTCTCCGATTTATTCGTTGGTTTTTTTGGCTTGCAAGTTTCTGGCTTTACGGCATACGGTAGCTCTGGCTCTCTCTGGCTACATATCGCACTGATGAAACGGGAAGTTTTAACGGTGAACTGACGTGCTGAGGGGATCCGTGCGTCAGCTGAACACGAAGCAGCAAGGGGTGCACCAGGAAATCCTTCAACTGTGCTCACGCTGTGCTCAAAAATATTGAAATTTCGGGCATAGGTTCCCCTATGCACAGTTAATCTTATACACAAAATAATAGCAATAAACCCCTACGGCGGCCCTCAATCGCCTTAGGGGAAGCCCTCTTTCGGGCGCAGATATCTTCTCGCGGTGAATCCTGCGTACCGCGTTCGTCGTCTTCTTGGTTATCTCCGCTTTCTTCGATGTTTTCCGGACGCGTCGATGTCGATTTCTGAATCTAAAGAAACTATGGTTACAACATGAAAACAAGATCTACCATATGTACCTCCTGCTCGGCTTGAATCTCTTAGCCGAGGTGCGGTTTCTTGGGCTTTCTGAAGCCCTCCCAAGCTCTGAAATAAGCGCGGAAATGATAGAATTGAAGAACGATCACGAATGCAAAACGCGGCGAAATCGCTCCAACGCAGAAGAAGCCCAAAACGACGCGAAACAGGATCTCGGGTTCTCTGACCCTTCCCGAGGAGGGTTCGACTCCAGCAGCAGTCCGCGAGTTTTCCCGACCTCCCGATATTTTCATCCCAAAAAATCGTCCATTTTTTCCCCATTTGAATGAGCTATTGCTCACTGAAATCCGTTGCAAATGCACGTAGTGGTGAGGCCTCGAAAACGCGGATTCGGTGAAATTCCGGCACTATTTCGGCACTTTTGAACAGGTTTTATGCCATGGATTTCAGTGAACGATAGCTCATTCGAACGAGAAAAAATTGTCGATTACGGCGATGCAAAAAAGATCGAGAACGTGGAGAGATCAAAACTGCGGCCGGAGTCGAACTCACAGATGTCAGATGACACTGAAAGCGACGCGAAGAGGGATCCTGGATAGATACTCTGGTCTTCCGCGTGGAAGGTTCGACTCCGGCCACGGTCCATGATGTCTCCATACCCTTGATCTTTTTAACTCTTTAAAATGCACAATTTTTCCTCGTTCGAATGAGCTATCGCTCGCTGAAATCCGCCACCGAAAACATGTCGAAAAGTGCTGAAGTTGAGCCGCATTTTCATTAAATCCGCGATTTCGCGGCCTCGTCATCACATGTATTTGCAACGGATTTTGGTGAGTCATAGCTCAATCGAAAGGAGGAAAACTGGACGATTTTTTGGGACAACAAGATTTATAGGTTGGGAAAACTCGCGAACTGCTGCCGGAGTCGAACCCGCGTCATGGAGGCAAATGAAATCAGTGATCGCTTCTCGCGTGGATTTCGGCTTCTTCTGTGATGGCCGCGATTTCGCCACGTTGCGCGCATTTTCGCGTCCGATTTTCCAGTTGAAATTCTTAATTTCGTTGCTCTTTTCAGGCTTCACGAGGGCCGAGATCGCCCGCAAGCTCCGCAGGCAGACGAAGCCGAGCAGAAGGTAGGAAATCGCGTGTTTCTGGCTCCGTTAATCCAAGTGTTGCAGAATCGAAGGACGGCATCGACGTAGTGTGAAGCTCGAAGAAGCAGAAGGACGTCCCACGCCAGAAGCCGTTGCCGCCAAACGGACACGAAGCCGCTGACGGCCGGAGCCAGAAGAGGCCGGAAGAACCAAGAATCCGACGATGTCCCGTGGCATTGGGGGCGCCACGGAACGGTGTTTCCTTGTTATTTATATTGGCTATGCTTATCCTCGGCCGAAGCCGAAACCTCTGCGGAAATCAAGCTCTGGCACAGGGGTGGGAAACCACTGGAGCCCTACGACGATTATGGACCGTCGTAGTGGTTTTTTGTGGGTTCGGTGTATGGGTTTCCTAGGGGAACCTATGCTCAAAATTACCAGAAGCGAAGACCTGACGCCTGAGATATATAACGGACAGTTTCGGCCCATTCCTGCTCTCTAATCTCCAGACTACAACGCGGAACCGTGAAGCCAATAACGTTAAGGAAACCAAATTGCAGAGTGCAACGATGATGAGATCAACTCGCCGACAAATTCCGGATTTCTACCATTTTGCAAGTTTCTGGGCTTGTTCCTGGGTTCTCTGGATCTTCCAGATCTGCCGTTATAGTGGTCATCCTAAGCCATTCTTTCGCTTCTAAGGCAAAAGTCTCCCTGCCAGGGATAAACTCGCAGATTAGCTCACGGCCCGAGGCGAGTAATTAGATTGAGCGCCAACGCTTTCCCGGCAATGTTCTTGAGTGGCCAACTTTGCGAAATCTGCGGCGCGCATCTACGCGTATCGCTTTGCGTGCGAGATTACCCACTTTGGGGAGGACGAGGTGACGTCATTCGGCGCTGGATTTATTCCTGAGATCCCGTGTTGAATCCAATTTTGAAAATCTTAGGTTTTGGCGCTTTGGGAGGACGTTCGCTCCACTCTTGGGTTTATTTGCGAACTACGGAATTAATCAGATTCTGTTTATTTCTGGACCCGCTTTTCTCGCCCCGATAAACCTCATGGCCATAAACAATTCCTCGAATCGTCGCTCGCGTGGCACATAAGATTATGATTCTCTTTTTTGGATCGGAGATTCTTTGGACCGCTGAAAAATTGATGAGAGGAATCGCGGAAAGGACGTCTGCCACCCAAGAGGAAACGGCGAATCTGACGGGATTCGGACCCTGATGACTGATTTATGGATTAGATGTTGGATTTGGGAGTGGAAGAATGGCTTAAGCAGAGTGAGAGGAACTGAATATAAGGTCGTTTGAAGAGACCAGAGATCTTTTTTTCGACTTTTAGAAGATCTACCGAGTTTTTAGACCGGATCCCCTCAAGCATAAGCGCTCATTTCCGGCTTGTCCTTAGTTTTTCCTCAACTTTTAAAGACGAAAAAACGTCTAAGCAAACATCGTCGTTCTAATAGTGCAGGCGAGTACGTCGGCAAAAGTAATTTTGCGTTTTTGGGAGAAGAAAATGCGGGATTTATTGAGAGCCCCGGGCGAGAAAATGTAGTTTGGAAAGGTGGCTGCTCTGTAGTCCGAGGAAACCTGGCTACACCCCTTTCGAAGATTCCAGTTCTCCCCATCCTCCCACAACCCTTCCGACCCCCTTTGTCTTGTTTGTCCAGACCTAACCTTGTTCCCCAAACAATCCATTCGCACCAATCCCACTAACTTCATCGCACGAAAACATCCCAAATTTACCAAAATCTGTTTGTATCCGTTCCAAACTCGATTCTAATCCCGCTTTGTCTATTTACTTCGTCCTCCCGCCATCCCAAGAATGAAACATACCCAGAAGTACAAATTGCCCTCGTTCTCCTGCAGCTCACATCCGGAGAGAAGTCAACCTCGTCCTTCCTTCGCCTCTCCTCGACCCTCTTTCTGCCTTACTACGACCGCAATCTACGCGAATCGTTTGTTTTTCGGCACATTTTAATAATCGGCCGCGGAGTTCCGCCCCTGGGCGTCCACGGGCAGCCATCGGCCACTCACTTAAGAGGCAAACTCCCCAGCGCCACTGGCTTCAAAAGGGTTCCAAAGCTCAGGTCTTTCTTCTAGCCTCCTACAGAATCCCTAAATGGCCCCAGGGTCTCCAGCGAGGCGCTCCACGCCCTACAGCGGCGTGGCAATTAGCGCACTTAAGTCCTCCATCGTCATCTCGAGAGTTCCGAGGCAACTTTTGCGCGTCTTCCCGAGCGTGACTGAATAGGTCAGGAGAAGGAAAAAGGGCGCGCGTGATTTAAGAGAAGATGTTTCGGCGTGGAAAACAAATTGATTTAAAGAAAGTTTGGAATTTTGAAGAATTTCGAGGAGGACGAAGATAACGGTGGAGGGAAAACAAGTCGATTATAACGTTGTTACGCACTCCGACGACCGCGTTGATTGTCAATATTCGGAATCTGGTGGTGGTTAGGCGGTGTTGGGCAAGAAAATAGGGTTTTAGGACCACTTTTGCGCGCCAGATTCGTGGATTGTGGGGGCGAGTTTGTCGAAGTTTGTGGAAATCGAGTTCTGTGGCGTGAAATTGACCAACTCTCGTGAACTGTTTGAAATTGTTTTTGTGACTTTTGGAGAGTTGGATGTGCTTTGTTGGCCTGGCTGGAAGGTTTGGTTATGACGTAAGGCAGAGCTTGTTCCTGGAACGCAGTGGGGAGTCGGGCCATTGTGTGGCTGGAAAGGATTCCGGCGATGTTGGCGGCGGCGATTCGATGGCGGCGATTCCGGCAGTATTCTTGCGTTTTCTTGTCGGTTCTTGAGTAGGATGTCGTCGTGTAAGGGTGCAGAAATTCTCTTGGAATACCAGATTTGATAAGATCTTGTAGATAAGGACTGGCTACAGTATGGCC
Organism: Steinernema scapterisci; assembly: GCA_000757745.1. NCBI lineage: Eukaryota > Metazoa > Nematoda > Chromadorea > Rhabditida > Steinernematidae > Steinernema > Steinernema scapterisci. Next base: position 20,259 of record KN166186.1, read on the forward strand.
TAAAGTCGCAGTTTGTTGTGAAGATGGGCTAAAATAACTTTGGACTCCCTCAAATCCACTTTTCGGCAATCTCCACAAAATCACTCGGAACTCCGAGCAATCAAATTAGCACCTCCAAAAAACAGGAAAATCAACTTTTCCCGTTTTTGGACAACAAATTAGGTCTAACAAGGAAAAGTTCCCATGCGGCAGCTGCACCTAGTCGTGGCTGAATTGAAATCTTGCGACTTTCCCAACCATGTTTGCCTAGATGTTTCCCAAACCTCGTTTTGGTTTCGCTGACGTTCAATCGCGAGATTGGCCACTGACAGATGCACAACGTTGTTTTCCGTTTAACTGAGAACTGGTTCTTCAAAATCCAAAGTTTTCGCTTTGTCACGAAAACAACCTCAGTTCGCACTCTTTCCCAGCTCAATCTAGGGACCCAGAAATGGCAAGCACCAACTACGGCCATCCAGAGTACACTGGATCCGATCGGTCATCCCAGTCATGCAAGACCCCGGTGACGCGTAGATTCTAATGGATTTTCTCCTTTTTTGTTGTTTTCATTATTCTCCCACCGGAACCTAAACGCTTCCCTCCACGCTAATCTCCCGATCCCGATCTGTGATTTAGCCACATTAACGACACTTCCTTCCCGTCTGGAGATCCGGCCTTATCTCGCGTATCCAAGACTCTCGGATGCAACGCTTCCTTGTCAGCTTAAACTTGCACCTCCTCCGCTTTTCAGATATTCTGTTCCCTACGTTTTGTTTTGCGATTTTCCGCTTTGCTTCGCACGGCTGTTTTGCGTGTGCGGCGCAAGTATTTGCTTCCTTCAGAACCGCTTTTGGGTTCAACGTGTTCCCGATTCTTATTTTTCCGCCTTTTGTTTTTTTGCATGCTCGTTTTTGTCGTTTTCGCGTCTTTAAAGACTCTTTTGGGAAATTATGAATGGTTTCCTCGTTGGTTTCGGACGGAAAATGGGCGAAAAAACGTGACTGGGAGGTCGTAAGGAGACAAAAGGGATACGGTTAACGACGGGTGGTAGTCGGACGAGATGGAGAAGAGGAAGATCTTCGGTCCATGTTTGTTTGCTTTTGCGTGAGATGTTTCTGGGAAGGTTTAATTAGGAATCCGTGGGAGGAATGGGGGAGGTAGGAGGCTAAGGATTGAAATGTGACATGACTGGGAGACGGGTGATATGTTATTGGGCACGTTTAGGGTGAGCCAAGAAGAGAGATCGCTCCAGAATTGCTGGGTGCGAATCGTCGAGCTCTTCTAAGACTGCTTGGGAATCGCGGTGAACGACGCGGTTGGCAGTGGTGAGTGAGAGCTCGGAGATTCAAGATCCTGCGTTTGGCGGTGGCGTTGAGTGTCGACGCGCCGCGGAGCCACGAATCTCCCATGGTTGAGCGCTCCGGCGCTCGGAATTTCAAGGTGCAACGTTCTGTGGTGGCGACAGCGTCCACGCGGAATATCGGGCCGTTGCTCCTCGCAAGATCCGCAGTTGGTCTGGAGAAACGCCAGATCACGTCTTCTCAGATCTCAATTGTCCGCTCTCGCTCGCCACGCGGTTTCGCGGCCGTTTTAGATCGCCTCCTGGACGAGTAGCGCGGTTCGTGGTGGCAAGCGAGAGCTCAGATTTTCGAGATTCGGCGTTCGGCGGTGGCGATAAGCTTCGACGCGTTTCAGAGCCAGAAATTTCCGACGGCAGCGCGCTCCGGCGGTGGACGCAGATCTCCTCGTTTCGACAGAAGCTAGAACGGTGGCAGGAGTGACAGTCGCTGCCAACGAGATCCGTGGTAAATCCAAGGTGATCCGGCTTGTTCTGCCGACTCCAATCGTTTCGCCGCAGAACCTGATCCCCACATCAAAACGCGTGGGTCTTCCAAAGCCGCCGCCACCTGCGATTACCAAAGTCGGAACCTAATCTTTAGTCTTAAGTTGCTTATAAATGGAGGGGGAGGAAACGAAAAGATCTTTTGTTTTCCAGCTCTCAAACTTGGTTATTTCTTTGTCTAGCGACAAGAGGCCGTCCTGGCTGAAGTGACGCGGCTGCTGGTTCCAAGCCTGCTGATTCCTACGGCCCAGTTCGAATTCCTTTTTCCTCAAATTTCTATAAAGAAACTTTTTTGCCAGACGGATTAAGCACTTGAAAGCCGCTTGAATTAAAAGGACCTCCTGAATTCCCAAACAATGCAGGCGCCCTTTTTTCGAAATTTCTAAACGGCTATTCAAACATTCCAGAAACTGCTTAAAAGTTCCAAGAAATTATGGAGCCATTAAGTAGTTTTTCACATTTCTTCCGCTTTTAGTTTGCTTAGGCCAATTAAAGCTCGACTTCTTAACTCTGATTATTGAATCCCAACATTCGTAGATGTGGAAACTTTTATTAGGCATCAAAGTGACTACGACGTAAACATCTTCGCTGGGAACAACAAGGCTAAGAGATAAAGCTTAGAAATGTTGCTTTACGTGGGAAACTGGAGGTTATTAATATGCACTCGCTAATAAGGTCCAGGCGCCCGAGGGAGGTGGGAAGATGGGCGGCTTTGGGGTGTTCTGGTGAGCCTTTAGGCAGTGGACTTTTTAGTTAATTCTAAGACTATTTAGGACGTGGGCGTTTTTTTGGAGATGGGCCAAAGTTAAGCGCGATTTAGGGATATTTCGGGTCTTGTGAGGTGACCACGGAGCTCTCGACCTTAAACGCGATTATGATCTTGATCTCACAAGTCTTCTTATGTCTTGGATTCTGCCTTCTCCAGTTACCTCACGTTGTGTATACGACCCTGTAACGTTCCCTAAGACCTCTCTTAATTGCCAAACTCTCTAAAGCCGTTTTCCCAACTTTCAAAACGTCTTTTAAGAAT
>KN166187.1:3379-18088 GCA_000757745.1 Steinernema scapterisci
ACGCCAGTCGACCGAATCTGGGATTTCAATGTTCATGGGCGCGCGGAAGAGAGTTTTCTTGGCGGCGCCAAGGAGAGGAGTCAGTTTGGGAGCGCGGAACCCGTTCATACGGTCGTATTCCTCGTCGGAGATGTCCGAGAGGTGGTTCAGTTCCATCTGGAAGCTGGCCTCTCCGTTCTGGAACTTCTGGTTGTGGGCCTTGACGAACTCGCGGTTCTTCAAGAACTGCACCGATCGTGAGTTCTCTTCGGTCTTCGTTTCGTAGGATTTACCTAAAATCACTGTTCTTAGATCTCACTATTCCTTTGTTCCACCTACCATGCTCAGCCTTGAACTGTTCCCAGTCCCTGAGTCCATTGCGGAAAAGGTCTTCGATGAGCGAGTCGTAGTTCCTTCGCGAAGGGTCAATCCGGAATGGGGCTCGATATCGCCCGAACGCCGTCGAGAATCCCAGCAGTAGGACGAAGAAGAGAAGCGCAGAGCGCATAACGGTCTTTGTTACAAAGCTTGGATTGCTTGTGTCCAAAGATGGGTTCGGCTTCGTTTACATGCGCCATCAGGTGTCAAAAGCACGGCAACCTGCAATGTGCAAAGAAGAGAGTATTGCTTCTTTTGGGCCTGAAATGATGCAAGAATAAGATTTGCGTGAGATCGGGTCGTTTCGTACGTCAGATTTGATCACTGACGCTCGTACCTTCGTTGGTCAGCATTGGATCTCCCATTTTCGGCCAAGCCCTTTTATGATCGATTGATCAGGAGCTTCAATGTCTTCTCAATCCCTCATTGGGCTCCGGAATTCCTCTAAAAACTCGATAACAGTACTCAAAGATAATTAAATCCAAACAAACTCACGTTGTCCGCTCGTTTCTCCGCATTTTCCAGTTCTGCAATGTCGGATTCTCGGCTGGTTCGCAAGGTTGTGGGCTTCATGAAATCATCTGCTGCTAAGTGGATCAATTCAAGGGATTCGCGGCGAAGTTGGCGGCGGTTCCCGGTTGTTGTTATCTTCTGAAACAACGTGAGAAAATGACGAAGCGAAATTTATATAGATGAGATTTGCTATTTTCGAAGTTGGTCTGAGCACAACATTTTCACAGGAACATTTCACAGGAACAAATTCGAAGCGCGCGAAACATTGAAACCGTGACTGAAGCCACAGGCGTCGAGAGAGTCGTTGGCAAATCCATGGATAACACAGGAAATTCAAATTTTCGAATAGGAAAGACGCAAATTTGGTGAAGCGGCGAACTGCTTTTCAAAATTCGGCTGCTTCGCGCGGCGTGGTTTCCTACCTTCTTGTGCCAAATCCTGGCTTCTTCACCTTCGCTGAAGCTCCGAAAAAGTTCTAAAACATTTGCCGATAATTTCCAAAATTTCTAAAACTCCAAACTCACGTCGTCCACGCATTTCTTGCCACTTACGGTCGCTTCGAGCTCCAGGTCCTGCGTCGTCGTCATCATCGCGCTCGCTGCCAGAGTTCTGGGCTTCTTGAAACTTCTGCCGCGAGCTGGAGCGATACGGGAACGCGTAACGAAGTCGGCGGAGGCTCGTGGGTGTGATCATCCCCTGAAAATATGCGAAAATTTAAGAACCGCGTAGAACCCACAAACGAACATTTCTGGAAGCGAAGCGCGCGTTATACAGGAATCTTTTCGAGATTCACAGTCGCGCAGGATTCTCACGTGAACACTCAAATGGAAGGGACGTTCCATGGTTTCGCTGTGAAGGGAACACGGGCGATTGAAGCCAAAGGCGATCAGAACGTTGGAAGAAGCAGCGAAGCGTCGGACGCAAAAACAGAAAATTCAAATTTTTGAAATTTCGCGAAGCGGCGAGCGCATTTTCGAAATTCGGCGGCTCCGGGCGACGTGCTTTCCGCGATGCTTCAAGTGGTTTCTAGCGATGGCGGCACGTGTTTGCGAGTTTCCACGCGCTAATTTTAATTCTGTTTGTGCTGTTTTCAGAGATGATCGGCGCCACAGAACCGTCGCCGATGTTCGCCCGTGCTCCAGAGGGCACATTACCTCCTAGTTGAGGATTTCCCGCGTTGAACACCTGACCAAGAATCCATGGACCAGAAGGAGGACGGATCCTCGTCGAATATCAAGATCCAAGGGCATCGTAGCAAGATTATGGAAACTCAAGAGAGGATCTCAAGCTTCAATCTTCGAAATCAGGAAGATTCGCGCGGTTCGAAGGCCAACGAGATAGTTTTAGAAGATCTCCAGAGGTCAGGTAAGACCAGATTTACTTATTTGTGTCCACTGATTTGCTTTCCTCAGTGTCTTCTCCGACCACCTAATACCCCAACCCTTTCCAGCTCTCTCCGCTCTCATTTTTCGTTCCCAATTGCATCACTGTGAGTCCAATCACATGACCAGTGGCCGCCGCTTCGCACTTGAGATTACGGTTGTGGACATTTGACTTCGATAAGATGCCGTGCGCATAGTCTTGACCCGAAAGGCGGACTGTGTGACCGCGTGTACCCACATCACATGATCTCACACGACCTCGAAGGCGGTCTTCGCACTATCTGGGCCGCATAAAAGCACGGCCAAATCCACTCTTTGCCAAGAGTTGAGTTTCTGCAACCATGCGAGCTCATCTTCTGGTTTTCGCCGTCCTGCTGGGATGTTCGTTCGCGTTGAAGTCCCGAAGCGTGTTAGCCGATCAAGTGTTCGAAGGACTCCTAGCTTTCAAGAAGTACAAGGCCGAGTATGGTAAGGAATACCTCAATTTTGAGAAGCGTGCTTATTGATCCTTGTTTAGGCGTTAGCTTCCCTCGATCTGAAGACTTCTCCCGCACCTTCAACTTCATCCGCAAGCTCGACTTCATCCAGACCCACAACGAGAAGTTCGAGAACGGCGAATCCTCGTTCCAGGTCGGACTCAACCACATCGCTCACCTCTCCGACCGGGAATACAAGAAGCGCAATGGATTCCGCGTTCCCTTCGGCCTCACCCGTTCTGCCAACAAGACCGTCTTCCGTGCTCCTTTGAACGCCAAGATTCCCGACGAAGTCGACTGGCGCAAGGAAGGATTCGTCACCGATGTCAAGGACCAAGGATCTTGCGGAAGCTGCTGGGCGTTCAGCTCCACCGGCGCCCTGGAAGGTCAGCACAAGCGCGCTACCGGAAAGCTTGTCTCCATCTCGGAGCAGAACCTCGTGGACTGCGTCACGGAATGCAGTGGATGCGCCGGAGGACTCATGGACACCGCTTTTGAGTACGTGAAGTCGAACAAGGGAATTGACTCCGAGGCTGGATATCCCTACGTTGGAATGGACGGAATTTGCCACTACGACAAGAAGTTCATCGCCGCCACTGACTCTGGAATCACCGACATCGCAGCCGGAGACGAGGAAGCTCTGAAGGCCGCCGTCGCCACACAGGGACCTATCTCCGTCGCCATCGACGCTGGCCACGATTCTTTCCAGATGTACAAAGACGGTTAGTGACTCATCTCTTAAGATTTACCCTAATTTTGTATTTCAGGAGTCTACTTCGAGCCTGATTGCAGCTCCACTGCTCTGGATCATGGAGTCCTGGTCGTCGGATACGGTACCTGCCCCAAGCACGGCGACTACTGGATCGTCAAGAACAGCTGGAGCGAGAAGTGGGGAGACAAGGGATACATCAAGATGGCCCGCAATAAGAACAACCACTGTGGAATCGCTTCTTATGCTAGTTTCCCGATGGTTTAAGATCCGCCGTTCTTTGAGTCTTAAGTAGGCTCGATTTGTAATCTGACGTGTGTGTATAAATGTTGACAAGAAGCCGACTTTTACGACTTGATTTTGGTGATCAGTGTTGAGCGACCAAGAGAGATAAGTGAAGAGAAGGACGACGAGTTGGAATTCGTAAACAGCGCTATTTTCGTGAGGTCGTAAACGCGCATTTGTACTTTGACCGTCTGCGTCGTGTCGAAGTCTGGAGAGAGATACGAAACCTGTGGAGCGCTTGTGTTGACCCTCAAGCCCGGGTGGAGCTAAACGCCCAGCAGCTTCCGCAGTGTCGATGGTTTTTTACAGCGGTTGCTATGTTCCCGCCGGCTGACCGAATCTAGGATTTTGGTGCTTATGAGCGCGCGAAAGAGGGTCTTCTTGGCTGCGTTGAAGAGAGGAGTCAGCTCGGGAGCGCGGAACCCGTTTATCCGGTCGTATTCCTGTGCTCCAGGGATGCGATCTAGCGCTGGGAGGCCTGGCAGCGCGCCAGTCGCCCGACCACTTTTGAGAGCTTGGAATGGTCTAACGAGGCTAGAGTCTAGACTGCCTCTCTCTAACCTTAATGCCCGTCTGTTTTCCTTTCGGTGAAATTTACAGTCTAATCTGGAAAATACCCTGTCTAGACGCTAGACAGTCGACCACATCGACACGATCATTGACAGGGAGGACCTTCTGTGAAGCGGTCGGAATCTCAGAATCCTTGCTTTCCGGCCTATCCTCGTGGACTCTGGCGCGAACTTCCCCAAAGCCACAAAACATAATAATTTATCATATCGTCGTTTCAACAAGAGCACAAAAAGAAAACAATGCGGACGGATCGGAGTAAGATTTGGCTTTTTTTCTTTGTCCAATTTTTGCAGAGCGGATCCAGCATGGAAGCGATGTGATGTGTTCTTGACACATCACACACGTTGGACTCCGAAACTTCCGCCGGACGGCGAGCGAGGGTTTTGTTGGTTTGAAAGCGTAGCGGAAGAGAAGGTCGAGAAGAGGAAGGAGATGAGGGGCGGAGGCAACAGTGGCAATGGTCAGTAGAGTCGGGGTACCGGTTTGGAACAACAACGATAGATACAGACGCAAACACACACATCGCAACGAACTGGTTCCGAAAATGAGATCAGAAAAGTGAAAAGAGAGGATCGACCGAGAACGGACGCCGTCGACGCACGTGGGCTGGCGGCCACCGGCACGGCGACGAACGACCATCGGTCGGCAGTTGGTCTTCTAAAAGCAGGAGGGGAAAACAACATTTGGAAGGAAAAGAAGAGACTTTGGGTTTGGTGGGGTACGGTAGTAAGGCAGTTATCGCATTATTCTCATCTAGCTAATAGTATAAGCAACAATAACGTCTCAGGAAACTCTCAGAAGATGTGTATTGTTCTTTGATTTCACACTATATACAAAAACGATTCATGGAAGGTGAAGAAGAGAGAAGAAGTTAGTAGTAGAGACTGAGAACATAAGGATAATAATAAGTGAGCCAGCTCACCACCGAACGTGAGGGCTCGTTGGGGGATGAATAGAGTTATGGGATGTGGGGATATAAACTAGAGACTCTGGACATAACAAGCGAAAACAAGAGAGGAGAAAGACTTCGTTTCTTGCATCACACGAACGTTGAAGAACTGACGTACTCCGGCTTGTCGTTGGATGTGACGAGCGTCTTGTTTGGCACGTATTGACCTGAAATTAGGAGCCAATTAGGAACGTGTAATTGAATTAATTGGCCTTTTCGACCGACCGATCTTGGTTTTTGAGAAAGATGAAAATGACTTCAAAAGCCATTTCCAGACACGTCTCATTCACCACCGCAGAAGTTGTTTTGGCACTGTTCCACTGCACATATTTGCGATCAAAGACACCGAAACGAGACGCAACCGGTCTCATTTCAGACAAAAAGCAACCGCTAGCGGCGTTCCATTCACCCGAAATGAACGGAATACCTGTCTGAAGGTGCAATCGTCACGTAATCACAACACCGAGACATACACATTTGAGAAACTACACACGATAACAACACGTAGACTTCATTGTGCCGATTTCACTTATGCTGACCGGTCGGAGAAAATCGGTATCGAGCACCACCACCAAACTTACCAATAAACGATCCATCTTCGGTGAACCTTCCAGGATCGGTGTCGCCGTATTCCGCCATTGAGTCCGTTTCAGATTCCGCCTTGCTCTGTCCCGTTAAGGACCTCTTCTCGTCGTCTTCCCTGCAAGCATAAATATTTAGGCCGCTAACATAAACAAAAATTCTTTTTCGGCCCCGAAACTCCAGGCGAAACTAATTTAAGAACCCCGAAAAAGTCCCTCGAGAACGAAGCGCACAGGCGCACATTCAATTTCCCCTTTTTAATGTCCTCCTCGCCAACGTAAGTTGCTGATAGGGAAAACCGCCACTTACGATTTCGCATATTCACCGAAGCTTCGGCCGGTGGTTATGATGCGTTCACGGCCTTGTTGTCGCTCTTTCTCCGACACGGGGTACTTCGCTCCGCGATTTCTTGCCAGAGCGCAGACGCAGCAGAGGATGCAGAGGAGCAGGATAATCAAAGCCAATATCAATAAAATCCACCAGATTCGCGACGAACGAGAACCTAAAAATAGTCGTTTAAGAAGACGATGAAAAACACATGTTGCCTACCGTATCCCGTGGTGGAGATGTGATGAACCCGAGACGGGGTTTCACGAGTGATTCCATCGCTATCCTGCTGGACGGACACGACTTGCATTTCATACTTCGTTCCAGGGTCCAAGTTCGCCACGCTGATGTCCAGTTTGTCCGAATCGGGCTTGGCAACCTGCCATTCTTCTTCGCCTTCGGGACGGAACTTGACGTAGTGCGAGTTTCCGACCGGTCGGTTCGCATCCTTGTTGAACTCTCCGGGAATGAACGTCACGTTGATGTGGTCGTCTCCGATTCCGCTCTCCTCGAGTACGGGAATTTCCGGCTCCACTGCAAAAGCGGAGTTCGAAAGTTGGAATAAAATGGTGGCGGCGAATATAAGGTAAACAGCCTCCATTTTGACAAACACGGAGGACAACGACACCACTCTTAGAGTGCTCCTCAGTCACACATAAACGTGCGGTTTGTGGGTGACAGCCGCACTGCTGGCAAAACTGGGCGGGCAGAAATGGAGATGGACCGCCTGACTAGTTAATATCCGATTATACGCCACAGCTGAGTCCAACCAAATGCTGTGGCGGTTATGATAGAAAGAATAGATTCAAAATTGTCCTTTTCAGCAAACCCAGCAGCGGCTCCATCCTCCATTTGCCCAAATTTGCTTTAAAACCCTATTTTCTGGCCTTCTCATTTCCGCCCAATCCCATTTCTCCCTGGTTCTAAGGCAACTTACGATCGGGAATCAAATCGGCTGGAAGTGTTTTTGCATCGACGGAGTTGGGAGTTCCTTCGCCGGCCGATGTGTGCGCAACCACCTTGATACGGTAGTCCCGGTCGCTGTCCAAGCCGTGGAGTCGTAATTGGTTCTCCTTGGCAGAGACCTCAACTGGCGGAAGACAAGCGTTATCATCCTAAACAGGTATCGCATGTCAATTAATAGAGCAATTCGAATTATTTACGTACCACTGAGCATCTCTGCACCGTGTAATGCGTGAGTTTTCCGTTGATGTTCCTAGGCTTGCTCCAGCGGACGACGATGACTCCTTTTTCGGCCGGAGAACGGTTGTTCATGGGGTAAGCTCCGAGCTTCTGAACCGGCGTGGGAACGCCTTCCTGCATGCGGAAGGAGATCACTTCGGATGGAGGACCTTCGTTTTGGCCGTTGACCACGGCGATCTGGGCGTAGTTCACTGTGTTAGGGCGAAGTCCAGTCACGATTCCTTGGTTCACGTCTTTGCTGAAGACGATGCTCTTGCGGTTGCTGGCCGGAACGTCGGAGATGGCGGAGAGATCGCGCCGGGAACGAGCATGTCCGCGACGGAATCGCTGCGTGGGCTCGTCCGGGTTGTCATCGTAGTCGCCGCTTTCGTCGTCGTGCCAGTGAGTGATCTTAAAACCAGGACATTAAAACCTAATCTTCAGAATTTCAGCGCTTACCTTGTATCCAACAAAGTTTCCGCTGACGAGTTGAGGGTCGACAGGTTCCCAGTGGAACTCGGCAGTCGTTCTTCCCACCTCGGTAACTCTGAATCCGGTCGGAATGACTCCAGGATCACCTTCTCCGGTGTGGCCAGAAACGATCTTAGGACGGACGTTGGCAAGGCCTTCGTCGTTTCGCGCGACGACCTGGAAAATGTAAGTCTTTATTAGAACTCTAAATCGTATCCTTACCTGGACATTGTACACTTCGTACGGTTTATCGTCCGCGAGATCAATGGTCACGTGATCGGAGTCAGGACGAAGACCGCTGATGTTGGTCCAAGTGCCTCCGTGAGCGGCATCTCCGTGCTGGTACATAACGTCGTAGACGAGGTTAGGTCCGTTCCAATCTCTGCGCTCCAAGGGCTTCCAGTAGACGATAAGGTTGTCCGGTTGAGATCCCTCAACGCGGACTTCCGTGGGGTTGACGAAGGGCTCCTTGGCGGGTGCCTCGCATTTTCCTTGGACGCGTCTTGGGGAACTGTCGCCAACATCGTTGCGGGCAAACACTCGGTATTGGTCCTAGAATTGAATTAATTAAGAAACGTCTTGAAGCAGCTAAAATTACCCTTGAGAACGGCTTGATGGAGACCACAATATCTCCGCTGGTGATTCGGCTGTCCCCTTCCACCTTTTCGTGGTTTCGAGCTAAGAACTCGATAGGGAGCGTCTTCCAGGCATGCTCGTCGACGTCAGGATCCGAGATATACTGGATCCACACTTCCTTGATCGGTTCGATAACGTTAGCGCCTTCCATATGCTCAATCGAGATCGAGGCGACCAGGTTGTGCGGATCGCAGTCCTTCACGTAGGCAGAGTGGACAGGGTTAGGCACGTCCTTGATTCGGAGTTTCTGAGTCCGCTTGGTTTCATCCAGCTTCGTCTTGGCGATACAGGTGTACTCGGCAGTATCATACATCGAAGGACGAGTGATGATAAGCGAGTTCTTGTCCGTGATCTTGTAGTGCTCCTCCTTCATGAGTCGCTCTGGGATCGGCTTGTGGTCGACGTGCCATTCATAGGCCACCTCGAGGTTCGGATCATGTTCCGCCTGGCAGTCAAGCTCCAGGGGTTTTCCGGCCACGATCACGCGCTCCTTTTGGTCATCAGGAGGGAGCCGCGTAGGCTTACGAACCACAAGCTTCGACGTTCCTTCGGCCTTTCCATATTTGTTCTCTCCGATGCAGACGTATTCGCCCTCGCTGTCGATCGTCACTTCTAAACCGGAAATGTGAGTTGCGAAAAAACCGAATCGATATCTTACCTGGAATCGAAAGGCGTCCAACTCCGTGAGCATCGACTGGGATGACCGTGTGAGGAGTTCCGAGGAGAGGAGGTGCCTGCCAGGACACGTTGGCCACCGGAGACGCGAAGAACTTGCATTCCAAGGTGAAGGGAAGTCCTTCGACGGCCTCGACTTCACCGGAATCACTCAGCAGTTGGGGTTTGAATGCTGAAATGGGTTGATTAGGCTTAGGTCACATTTGAGACAAAGTGTTGTTGTCTAGCGAGGAATCAGACCCACAAAACGTCTACTACCTAACCCAATTAACCTAATCATCACGTAAAACCCTAATCATAGACGATGCGTCTCAAAATATGCGTTCAGTCTGCGTTCAGTCTGACGTGACTTTCATTTTCGCTCACTCAAAACCAGTAGACCGGTCGGAATTCTAATCGCAGCTTCCCTCCGACCACTTCTGCCTAGCGGCCATTTCCTAGCTATATCCCTTTTTTACAGCCTCTTTTTTACGGCTATCCATCAAAAAACTGTTTTTGTTATCTGGACGACGCACGTATGCATGAAATCGGCTTGTTCCCCCATTGAAGTAATTGCTCTGTGGGAAGCAACATCCAAACCCTAATTTGCGGCCGCCGGTTCGCAGTTCTGGTAAAAGGTGCGTTAGGCACTCTCAGCAATGCACGATCGATAGGGTTCGTAGTCGTGGTTTTGAGTGCATTTGCGCACCCTTGCGCATGTTGAAAGGGCGCGTTAATTGTTCGTTCACCTGCGGCGCCGGCGTAAAGGACCCCAAAAGGCGCGCGGAAGAACAAATAATCATCCGTCGTTGTCGTCGACAATGCAACTCTTCCACAAACATTCCAGCACTCGACCGCTCATTTCCGTGTTTGAGGAGTACCCCGGTTCGATGTACTTTGAGGGGTCACTTACCGAGGAGATTCAAGTAGAAGTTGGTCCAGAGGTAGCCGTGCTTGTTCTCGGCCTTGCACTGGTACACGGCGTTGTCTCCGGTTCCATGAAGACCCTTCTTGACGTCGTAGATGGTGAGCTTGGATCCATCGATAACCCAATTCTCTCCGGCTTCGGGCTTGGACATAGCTGAAACAGGATGAAATATGACTCTGGATGGCATAAGTGCACCACTTACCGACTCCATTCTTGTAGAACTGAACGGTCGGGCTCGGTTTTCCGCTGGTTTGACAGTTGAACGTCACCGTTTCGCCCTCGCTGGTGTTCGTGTTCGGCGGAGGGCCTTCGGGCCAATACGGCGCAGCTAAAAAAATCCCATTAGATACATCTTTTCTGTGATATGCTCTGTGCTTTCAATCGGGAGACGGGCTATTAGCCGCAGTCAGTTCGTCGCTGTCGCGTGCCATGAAATCGATTGCCGCAATTCGCACTGGAGCAGCGCAAAACGAGGACAAATCTGCGCGCACGCGCGCAAGGGCCACTGAGAAACAATGCCGCAACGCGACGAGAGACCCAGCGCCGATAATTAAGAAAGTTTCAAAAGAATAAACACTGGCGCTTCTCGCACGACGACGCTATTGACAGCCTCGGAAAAGAAGCGCGTCCTCGGGCATCCAAACGGCTTAAAGCAGCCCTCATCTTCTTCCTTCTTTTGCATCTTCTCCTTCTTTGACTGCAGCTGCAGCAGCAACAGAGCAGAACTAACCTTCGACGTTGACAATAAAATTCCGATCGATATCCGCATGAACTGGGAACTTGCAGTCATATTTTCCAGCCTTGCTCATAGAAACATTGAAGACCAGGGTCTTGCCGTAGGATTCGAACATGAATCCATCGCTGTTGTCTTCGGAGATTTCCTTTCCATTGTGGTACCACTTGGGCTTCGGTTCAGGGCTGAAACAAGGAAGGTGTTAATTTGTGTTCCGCCAAGCTTCTGGATTAGCTCGGTTCATTAGGTATTAAGGAACAGCGGCGCAGGATGTGTGGGTCACTGCAGCTGGTGGCCGGTTGCCAAGGCGATTTGCGTGACCAACGCGCGGCCTCCTCCGCAATCTGTTATCGACGGGTTCTCTTCGCGCCCCGGCGGCCGTTCTTCGATTAATAAACAACAGAATTCTCCGAACGAAACGAGTTTTTGGCCTAATTTTGCGCAGCCACCAGCACCACACCAAAATCGATGGGTGCAAGGCTCTGCAAGGCTTCGCTCACGCAGGGCACCAAGCTCGGTGCAGCACATATTAGCTTCTGGGAAAGTTTTTACAAACTGAACTACCGCGTCTCCTCGAACGCCCTCCATCAATAAATAATGCAGAAATGTCCCCCTGGGCGGCAGTCATAAAACACGGCACCATAAACCATTACACCCCGCAATCACTTAAAGAAAATCTATAGATGACACTTACTATCCGCTGAAGAAACATGACAGCTTGTGGATATGTCCGTTGAGGGCGACCGGAGCGCTCTGATTCACGTACTGCTCCGAAGGAGGCACGACGGAAGTCACTGAAACGCAAAAAAGGTAAATATCGATTTAGCAAAACGCATGAATAAAACATACAGGCTCGCCGGCGATCCTTGGTTACATCTAACCGAAACTGGCTTCCGAACTTGTAATCCTTGAGCTTCACGTTCTCGGCTGTGCAAGTGTAGTAGAGATTCGGCTTGAAATCAGTGTCTTTTACATAATGAAAGAAGATGGTTCCCTAAAAACAGAACGTAACTCACCATGAGCAATAGAATAAGTGAGATTAAATGTGTCCATGGCCTCCTTCTGGAAGGGCCGCCGCTAATGCGTGAAGCTGACGCTATCGCCGGCGCTTCAGCAGGCATGGCTGAAGGCGTTAATAAGCAGATAAACAAACGGCTACTATCTATAGGTCGCGTTTAGTTCTCTGCTGCTGCTGGCTGCTAGTGCAGGAGACAGAAATAAACAAGGCGGGGCAGTGGTGGGTTCCGCACACGTGTGGCGCTGCTGACCCGTAATTGGGAAAGGGGACGGTTCTTCCGGGCGAGAAAATCGGTTCCGGAAAGTGGGGAGCAAATTTCGCTTAAGAGGAGGAGGAAGAAAGAGGCAGTGTTCTTAGCAGGATGAGTATCAGTAGCAACACAGAACGCAGCTGTCACCGACGGAGTTTCATAGAGAAAGATCAAACAGAACTCTCTCTCCCCTCTTCTTCTTCGTTTCTATCGCGCCAGCAGCAGGCAGCGTGGTCGTCGGCAAAGGCGAGTCGACTCGTCGCCAGGCAGTCGGCAGCCCGTGGCAGCCTCTAGTTCTCTGACGCGACCGCCTATGCACTCTGTAACTACGCGCAACCTCCTCATGCCGAGCCTCACGCGCTTTCGCGCAACAACAACAACGCTTTCCTCTGCGCCGTTTGCATCCTCCACCACCAACCACATCCCCTCATCCCTCAGTTATCCTCTCCTCCCATTGAGGAAGGGCTTATAGCTGCGCGCTGCAAGCGCCGGGGATCGAGCCTAAGGTTCGGGAAGCGGCCGAGGGTTTGGTTTTAAACTTCTCAAATTAGCGCTAATCGCGCCGCAGGCGGCCTTGAGCTGCAGTAGAGCATAAAAACCCAAAAACGTGAAATAGCAATGAGCTGCAATTACGGAGTCCAGCGAAGGCGACGTTGTTTTTCGGCGGTATTTACCTCTTCGTTCGTGCTGATGTGCGAACTATTGATGGACTCGAAGGATCCTTCTTCGTCGCCTTTGAAAATCCAGTACACTCGAGCCTTGGGGTTGGATTCGGGCGGCGTGCAGTTGCGGCTGTAGGCGTCGCCAAGCTCCACCTTCACCTCTTCGGGGGCCTCCTTCGGGAAATAGTGGATCCCTTAAACACACAAACAGGATTAGGCTCGAGGATCAAAAGATCAAGATCGGATTACATGTTTGCTCCAGGCGGACGATCTCGGATACGGCCGTGCCGTTGCCGTTCGAGGCTTCGCACACGTATTCGCCTTCGTCGGTCGCCGTCATGGATTTGAAGATGATCGATCCATCTCCGGGAACCTTGGTGATCCGGTCCGTGAACATGTCCAGGTTGAACGGTTTGCCGTTCTTCTTCCATTTGTAGCTGAAAATCGAGTTCAATTAGTTTGAGATAATTTATTCGTTCAGCGATTTTAAGAAGATGTGGCTGAGACATCTGCTTCAGATAAGATCGGAAGTGGTTTGCAGCGGGAGATCGACGTGTCAAGGCAAAAAGTTTGAGGGATTGTCACTTCGATTAGGACGCTAATCTGACACTCTGGATAGGCGCCATAAATAGCTCTGCGGCTTTTGAAATAATCCTATGGATGGATGCTTGAAGAGGACTGCTTCTAAGCGCAGGGACCAACAATGCTAGGCTTTCTAAAGAGATTCAAAAACGACGGAATCTTTGCTGAATTTCAGGTTTTTTGGCTCACTCCGTAATTCTACAAATCTTGAAAACCCATGATTTAATTAGCGCAATCAGATCCACTCATCGAAAACCTGATTATCAAGAGGTGAAAGTTCACGAGCCATCAAGTAAATGTTTCGAGTTTACAGCTTCTTATCCCCCTGTTTTCTCTCATCAACCCTATCTCAAGGGTCAAGCTGCCCCACTCAAACTCAAAACATCCTCCAAACCAGCAACAATAGCTCTCCCAAAATAGCGCATCAATTATTAACCACACGTGGATGGCACAAACTCGAAACGGAACCATTCATCCCTCGCCCAGTGTTACAATAGAATCGTGGGAAAGAACTTACTGAGGAGCAGGGTTTCCGACGGCCGTACACCTGAGCTGCCTTTCTCGCAGGTACTCGTGGTTTTCTCCCGTATTTGGCGCTGAGCTTCCTTCTAAGGTGAAGTAGATGGTTGGATCGTTCACTTGGTGGACGAACTGCGGTGGAGTTGGAATTGAGCTCCAGTCGATTTCGACGCAGTGGGCTACTAAAATGGGAGATTTTAGTGATTAGGCAACAGAGATCAGTGCTTATCTTGGGACAATAACAAGGCAAAAACAAGCAAAAAATAAACAAACAAACTCACTTGCTAACAGGCCTATTGATAGGAGGATCCACCGCCTCATGTTGGAGTAACCCATTGCGGGTTCTGAAACAGATAGTGGAACATTATAACGCGTTTAGGAACACCCCAAGGACAACAACACGACACGAACAACGCGGGAGGCACAAATCAGAAATCAATCGGAAGCAGCAGAATAACATCACATTAGGCGACGCGTCCGGGCCACCAAAGGGATAATGCGAAGCCTGAAATTGATGCTGGAAGCGCGGAGGAGTGGCAGGATAATGGGGCCACACATCAAGCAACCAACTAGCAGCAAAGATCGATCCGCGACGCTTCTTGGCGATGTGGTAGATACCCTAATGGTCTTCTTCTTCAAAACCCGAGCACACTAAATACACCAGAAGAAGAAACGGAAGAAGGCGAGTCAACCGCAAAAGACAAACGAAGGACCGATAGAGTCCAACACACTGCCGACCAACGGCCATCCTGGTGGCACCCAGCCAACGGGACTCTAGGAAAAAGGACTCGTGGAAGACGAGGCAATCCGTCAAACGTCCTCGCCGGCGGTCAAAAGAGCCTCGACTCAAAAAAGAATTTAGCCCTGAGCTTCCTAAGAAACGCAGGAAGTGCAAAAATCGCGAAAAAGTCGAATTTATGGATC